>VZTY01001516.1:536021-711804 GCA_013400935.1 Turnix velox
GAAGAAATTTGGAACTACTGAAGACTTCACTTTCTTGCCCTTCAAAGAGGGTGAAAACCTTGGCATTCAATTTGTCATTTTATACATAGCAACATGAAACATTCCCAACAGATACAGAATCAGAGAAACTCAACCTCACCCCCAAGCCAGGTAATTTAAAGGCTTCTTATCATTCTTTCCAAGCAGTACCATGTCTCCCATTTCCTCAATGCATGAATACATTTCTCTCCTGCCCAGTCTTGTTCGTTTTTTTCTGTCTGAACTTCCTGGTGACCTACCAGCCACCAAGCACCTGTGGCCAAATACTACAGATATTTCTGCATGTTTATCACCAACTACCACCCTGAAATTACACCTACTCTGCTCAGATCAAGCAGAGCCACCCCAGAGATATATTTAACTTCTGTTAAGTGTAGCATTTCTGAAGTCACTGCAGTTTTGCTTATTGAAAAGCTCATACAAGCAAGCACTCATCCACTGAGGAAGGTGGCATTTTGTTCACATACTTCATACAGAGCATGAACTTGAATATCAGCAAACCAAGAATGGAAAGCAGTAGGAGTGTTCCCATCTTTCCTTGCCTTGAGGCCTATGTGTGATCTTAACCACAAAGGTGGCCAGGCCAGTATCCTGTACAAGCATGGGTTCCATGTAGCCATTTATCTTAAGTCTGAAGGAAGAAAAGACATCTTCTCTAGTATTCCACATCAAGTTACAATGTCTGAAGAAAACCACTGGTTCCTCAGGAACAATCGTGATCACTTACAAAGTTTAATTTTTGCCATGTATTGAACTTCACCCCAAACCCAGACACTTCACATCAAAGTTGTTTTCCTGCTTCCTCCTCCTTCCTGACACCTTGTGCCAATAAGTCTGACAACTCTGTGAAAACTTTATGCATCTTCCTCAAGAGTCTCATGTTTTAAACATAAAACCTTTTCTACTTACTGTGGAAAAGCAAAAGGGCATTTCTGAAGAACAAGGACAATGTAGTCATACTTATCTCTCACTTCAACCCACAAAATTTTGCACTTTTGTTCCTCCTCTTCTCCATCATACATGGGACCATGGGAGAGCAGTTGTGCAGGCACTTAGGTGAGGCCAGGGTCAACCCATCACAAGAGGAGAACCTGCTTTGACTTGAGGCTTTGAGTCAGGCAAGGAAAACACAACACTGCAAACTACAATTCACTGCTAGCAGCAACATCAAGCTGAGGCTGCAGACAAGCAGAATTCATGCATAATAAAAAAAATAAATCAATACACAAGTAGACAACAGATCTTGGATATCCACTGACAGAGATACACATTCAAGACCACCAGCACATATAGATTTAACTTGACTCCTCTTTTTAATAGCATGCAGAACACCAAGACAATAATTTACCTGGAGCAACACTCTTTTTTGGAGTCTCAGACAAACTGGACATCCAAACTTGAAATCCAAGAATAGGGTAGCCATGAAAAGAGAAAGTAATTAGAGAAAGAAGAAAATGGTCAAATTAGACAGCCTGAAAGTTAGCAAAGATAACTTTGAAAGCAACACTAAGTCTCTCCCTAAGGGTAGTATTGGCTTGGTGGGGACTCAGTTAACGATCAAGTTATAAAAATGGATTAAGTAGTTCATATATTTTAGGAAAACATCAGAACTTCTGAAACTGATCTGTAGTGACTCAACTTTGCGACTCAGAACAAAATCTGCTCTGAGCTTTTCCCAGTAGGACAAGGAATACATAACAAGAGACAATTTAACTCATTAAGCCTCAAGCCTGCTAAAGTATTTTAGCTTTGTAGCTGCTAATAACCCCCAGAAGACCAACAGGCAAGATGGAGATTGAGCTTCGCTAACACATTCAATTCCCTATAAGCATTAGTATTTTGTTACCCTGTGATAGCATCAAAGAAAACAGACATAATATTCCACGCAAGAACAAATTTCCAAAAAGGTACCTCTGAAGTTGAACTAGAAATAACAATTTTTAGACAACAAATAAGGCAGAAACCCAATAAGGAAGAGAGCAAAGAGAGTTGCTATCAACAAGGTCAAAAGATTTCCCTCCCTCCTCCATGAAATGAGGTGTAAATACTTGGCTTGGGATTCTGGGAATAATCTTCAAATGCTAAGCAGTGGGGTATTTTTGTTTGAATTCACTAGAAGCATGTTTTAAAAGTTAGTAGCTTTGCCCCCATTTCAAAATAAGAACCAGTAAACACTCCCCTTCAGTGCAATGAGGCAGTCAAGGATGGCCAATACTTTCATACTGCCTGGGAGAGGAGGCATTTGTGTGATAGCATAAGAATTTCCTAAATTCTAACAAACAAATCCAAAATGCAATTTTAAAAATTCATTTGCCATGGGGAATCCAGTTCTGGACCCAACAGTTTAACAGCACAGATGATCATTTTTCAATCACTTGGAGTGAGGTCTAAGCTATACTGGTGACCTTGTCTCTTGATATTCTGCAGGTCAAGACATTAACAAGACAGTCAAAAATCCATAATTCTTAGTACATAGGAGGAACTGCTAACATGACACAAATCATAAGAAACAGCTTTCAAAACTTCCCACTGGAAACTGGAAGTCCAGAAAATGCACTGCTGCATTTCCTCAGCACAAAGGGAATGGTGAGCTTTTGAAATCCTTTAAGTCATGATTTTCTTTTAATTAGAACAAAACCACATTTAAATGGAGACAGTATTTTCCAGTTTTTTTCATCAGTTCTTAATAGTGGCAGTCTGAAGAAAACCCCAACATCATCCTGCTTTCTAACTCCCAAACCCACACACTTCACTGTCACAATACACTACAAAATACACTGTGGCAAGTTACAATAATTCACTTTGGATTACTATTTAAGAAAAAAAAAAATTTAAAAGCAGTTCTGCTTTGGTAGAGTACAACAGGAAATCATCTGGCAGATTAACTCGTGCTCTAGCTTATGGAGGGAATATACAGCATGTTTCTATTAGAGACTTGGGGCATGCACAGAAAGGGTGTGAAGGAGGAGTTGTCAGCAACTTGTCTGTTAGCTTTTGACTAGACTTCCACTGCCTTCAGGAACAGGATTGTGAACTTCAGTTAGCTGTCAGATCTTTTTCCAGACAGAAGAACCTGAATATGGCAGCAATAAATAAAGCAGAAGATGTATTGCAGGAACAGCGAGGAAGATTTCAAACAGTGCCCCAGTCCAAAGCTAGCAAAATGCTTAAAAAAGCAACAATTAAAGATAAAGAGAATAAGCTCTGCTTAACATAAGCTTAGAGCTACTCTGGATCTGTCTACCCTGGAAGAGTGAGTTTAAACCTAGATCTGAAGTTGCTGTATCTACATCACACTCCATGAGAGATCAAAGAACCAAACTCAACATAAAAACCAATTCCATTAGCTGTTATAAGTTCTAAAAAAATTTTTAAAAGAGTATTTTTTTTCCTCCTTGGGAAAGCCATTGGTCTATGCCAGAATAATAAGGGCAAGCTAAATATTAGCTGGTAAACAATCCCAGAGGCTCCCAACATGAGCTCCTCAGCCCAGGCACCTCTCAGCTGCCCCAGCCCAACAGCAGCTCAATGTGGATGAGGTTGCTTCTGAAGCAGAAGACAGCTAGCATATTTTAGCTGCTCCTGAACATCTGCTTAGCATTAAACTTCCTCCTTGGGAATTTTTTTTTTTATTCCAAGACATTTAAGCTCTAATTGCTACCAGCTTTTAAGAGTTCCCCCTACAAATAATAAAAATATCAGACATTAGTGATGGATTCCACTTCACAGAGAGCTCAAACGAAGAGCCACAGAGGGAGTCAGGGTACAGGGAGGAGGTCAACGGCCCCAGAAGCACGCTGTACCTAAGCCAACAAGACACAAGCTTTGCATGGCCCTGGATTTCCCCTTCAGGACAGGGTTTTACTGGAATTCTGCATGGTGCTTGGGATTGGTAATGGTGAACAAATGAACTTGCACTTCCTGCCTCTCCTCTCCCCTGCTGCCGCACAGCCCAGCGCCAGCTGGTCTCACATGGCTTGGAGGTGGGGAGAAATCTCAGTATTTGGAAGGGAAGTTAAAGGCGCTTGCTCAAAGCAAGCCATTCCTCAGGCAACAGCATCCCAATTCTGCTCCTAACATCAATCCCCACAGCCTTTGCTGCCAGCTTCAGCTGGAGCCAGAACGAACCCCTCCAATCAGGATTATTTTTAAAAGCTAAAAAGAAGCATAAGTCTATAAATTACAGCTGAGCCACAGGGGCGAGGCGGTCATGAAAAACACAGAGGAGGCTCCCTGTCACAGCCACACTGCACAGAAATAGCAGCAGAGCAGACGTGTCACTGGAAGTGGCTGCTGAATCCCATTCCATAAGAGCTGCCGTCACAGAGGTGGGCAACCCCTAGATGGGTCAGCTGGACTCCTCAGCTGGGGAAGGAAAGGCAGGAGATAGGGGGACAAACCTTTAGAGACATAATTAAACTGTTTTCTGTGGTAAACTAAATACATCACACAGATGACTTTGTTTAGATTTTTCTAGATTTTTTTCTGCTGCCAGTGAGACTGGTTTCTTTGCTGCTCCTCCCACCACTGACAGGAGAACAGGCGCCAGACTGCTAGGGTGCAACACTCTATGCTTGCAGTACAGCCTCACTCATTTCAGCAGAGTATTTGTCTTGTGTGCAGTTTGAGCAGAATATGTTTCAAGGAAAACCTACAACAGCTAGAGTCAGCAAAGAATCAAATGGTACCCAAATCCAGGAGATGCCATGTTTATGGCTCACATCAGTACTGCATATCCAGCTGAGTCCTGGTCCAGAAAGTGCAGAGAAGCTCCTTTTCCATGGGCATTTCTGCAGTAGCTACTGGTGCAAGTGTCTTTTTGCTAGTAACTTGGAACAGAGCACTTCAAACAGTGTTAAGTCCAGCATCCACTATTTAACACTGCCAGAAAGGCCATAAGGAGCATCCTCCTAAAGATTCAGAGCCACCTATTGCTGGGACTATCAGGGACTTTCATAACAAACTTTCTTAAGCTGCTATCTGCATTCCACTTCATAGCATAGCTTCACTTGCCTGTTAAGATACATATTGCCCAACAATACTCCTTCAGGAATTCCAGGGAACTGGTTCATATTGGTCACAAATGTGGTTGTAGTTCTGGCCATGCAGCCCTTGCCCCAGATGATTTCTACATATAGCTAAAAAGTTAGCATGGACCAAAGACAAGGCTCAACAAGTGATATGTATGTGGTAACCTTGCTTTGGAGGGTAAAGATGGTTCAATTATATGGACGTGAGCTATGCCAAGGAAATTGCATTCCACAGGAGGTAACAGCTCTAGACCCATTTAATTAATAAGGCTTCTTGAAGAACAGAAGAGTTTTATCTTAAGCATCACCTGGGAATACAGAAACCTCCCTGCAGCTGTTAAGGTGCACTTTAAAAGAAAGTGATTCTAATAAGTGGCCATCAGAAAAAACTGTCCCTTTCTAACAGTGATCGATTCTGTAAGTCATTAGACCTCCCCATAATGAGGTACTACAGCCTTAGTTATTCAAAGGCTGGAGTGGTGAGTGCAGTTGAGCATCCTGCAAATTAATTTTCCAGATATACATCCTTCCTGTCTTAATTGGAAGGGTGAAAAGAGACTAAGCAGTATAATCTTAATGTAAACTGAAACTAAACTGGCTTCCTGGGAAGTCACTGATGAGTACTCCACTTCAGAGCACTTCACTGGTGGTCCAGTAACTGGCAGTGTTTCTTCAGACTGGAAGAGGGGGAACTAAATACCACTTCTACTCAGTGTTCAAATAAAAGGTGTTCAGAGAATAATGAGGGAATTTTCTTTCCAACAATGCTATCTGATAAGTCATTGAGAATGGGCTGACCAGATGCTTCCTTAGAAGCATCTAATTCTTAGAAGTGGCCTAGAGCCTCATTTACTATAATATTTGTCACATATAGCAGAACAAATAACAAAAACGAAGCCTTTATTTCACTCTAAATTTTTTAGAGAATGAATTTTCCAAGGATCTGGTATAAATCAAGTGCCACATTGTCCTCCTAGCTGCTCAAGTAGGATACCTTACCTCCCAGAGGGCCAGGTTCAGTCTACTCAATCCTTCCTATGGCTCTTATAGAGCTTCTTGCTGGGATTTTACCTCTACTTCTCCCCTCACTGCTTCCTTTCTGCCTTCTCCAGAAAAGTTTATGAACAACCTCCTCATCCTGAAAAGGTGAGGCTGGCCATCCATACAACCAAGAGTAAAAAGCCCAATGAGGGAACCCTAAACTGTAAGGTTTATTTCTACTCCCATCTGCAGACAGAGCACCATGCCCAGTGCTTCCCATACCTTTATGCTCTATCTCCAAACCCTTTATCCCTCAGACTGCTTAGCCTCTTCCCCTTCCACTAGGGCTTGAAACATTGGTGAAACGGCAAAGCAATAAGATGCATTAGGGCTAGACTAGGGGAAGGAGGAATGATGAGAAGTGTTGCTAACCTCTCCCAGTAATAGAAGTAGTTCCATTTAACACAGCTTTACTTTGATACAGAATCTACACATACCTCTTGAAATACCATCATAAAACAGTCGGGAAAGAGGAAAAAGCCAAGTAGTTCCAATTCATATATTCCCGACTTTCACAACTGGCTCATTCAATTAGGTGGAGAACAATAGATAGCCAGAGCAATGGGAGGATGGCACAGAAAGGTTGTGAATGGTTTTATACTTTTCAGACACAGCTGCTCAAGGCACCCGGTTGAACGGCACTATTGATGTTTCTCCCTCCAGGCTCCAGAGGGACCTAAACAAAGCCAACAATTGTGCCCAGTGGCTGACACAGGGTGGGTCTGGTCAGACATCACACATCCTAGGTACCACAACAACAAATTTGCTACTGTGACTGCTGGGCAAACAGCAGCCATTAGTGTCTCCCACCAGAGTAGATTAAATCTACTTTCCTTGCCCTTATGCCAATGGGATGATGATATGTTACATTTAAAGCAAGTGCCTTAGGGTAGTTCTTAAAGGAATACAGAAATACATCCAATTTTTTTTACCCCCTCCCACTAGGAGTCTTCATTTAAAGTAAATCTCACATCCCTGCAAAGATACTTCCTCTTCTGCATACTTGAAGCAGAACACCACCTCCACTCCTTCCACCATCTGTTCAGGAGGCAGTATCCATATATTAGTATATGATCAAACATGCAAATGCAACTAAAGTGCATGAATAAGAGGACTGGCAACAAATTGAATATGGCCATTAATTTCAGCCCTATTCACTGATTCCAGATTAATCTTTCACATACTAGCACTGCACAGGCTGTTAAAGAGGTGCTGCATTCGGGCAGGGGCTGGGGACAGGTGTTGTGAGCCACTGTGATGAGCCCTGGGAGCACCTTCCTCCTGAGCAGAAGTGGCTACACTAGGAACTGCTGGGGCTCCTTGCGTGCCTGGCACAATGCTGCAGACTACTTCCACTTGCCACGTAAGCAGAGCTGCCTGGCATATGGTAGACCCACACACACTGCTTGGAAAAAGTTCACATCTGGCTTTCACGTGACTTAAGCATGCCTCAAATTCATCATCTGGATAACTCACTCCTGCAGAGAGCTCTTTCAAGCCAGCATGGAGCAGTGGGGCAAGAAGATCAAGTGCTCAAACTGCACAGGCACACGCTCACCAGCTTCATCTCCACAGCCTCATGCACTCCTTTATCCTTTCTAAAAGTAAAAACCTAAAGAAAACTTAGTTCCCATTTTCTACTCTGCTTACTTCTGCAAAAGCCCATCTTAATCCCATTTGCAGACATAGAAGTGTTCAGGATTGTTTAGTTTTTGTTCTGGCAGCCATAGCTCCTATTAACTCTTTCCACATGGCAAGCAAGAACTGCTTCCCATATGATCACAGTGGCACCGCCCCTGCACATACAATTTTGTAGCAGTTCCCAGTTTTGCTGGGAAGTGCCTAGAATATCTGAATGTTAATCCACATCTATAGCTGTAGAAACTCAAAGCATTTTCCCTCTGAGAAAAAAAACAAAGCAATCCCTAGCTTCTAGCACTGCTGAGGAAGAGGGCAGAGAAGCTGCAGCCATTATACTTGGCAAATCACACGTGTCTACAAACACTGGCATTGCTCAACAATAATAAAATAAAAAACAGAGTGAAGCCCCAACTCTGAAGAAGTCACACTGCCAAACACTGAAAACGTACCGCAGCACCAGCATGTCCAGGCAGCCTGCTTTAACTGCCAGCAGACTGAGCTGGCCAATTGATGCCTACCCCTGCTGAGCACCTGAGTAACGCTTTCAGTCATCCCTGGTTAGATGAGCCTCTCCATCCAGAGCTGACTAGCGAGGATTTTGCCTGTCACACAGCCTGGACATAGGTCAGCTAGATTGTGAAAGGTATAAAAACATGCACAGAGATGGAGACACTCGGGGAGTGCTGTTTCAGAGCCCAGTGCTCCCAGCTGACAAAGGATATGTGCTCTGCCATCCAGGTTTACTTCTCATAAAACAGATTAGAGTTTCAGGTCCTTACGAGGATAAGTTATCTAAAACCTTCAGGTAAGAGGTCTGCTCCTCTCAGCCATCCAGATTTGTCTGTGCCACACGTGGATTCCTGCAAAAGCTGAGGATCATCACCCTCCACTAATTTTTCATTTGCCTTATCTAAAAGATCAAAATCATGCTAAAATCAAAATCCAATACCACACAGTTATCTCTGTACAAGGGAGGAAAAAACCCACGCAGGCACTGTTAATGCCATCTGCCACTGACAGACTGAGGAGGAAGGCAGAACAAGAGCAGATGGAGAGTAATGAAATCCTTTAAAACACAAGAAATGTCATTACACCCCCCTAAGATACTGTCTGGGTGCTTTCTCGGCACTCAGATGAAGCCCCTCCAAGGCATTTGCAAGGGTGCATGTTGTTCCACCATAGCTCTACTGGAGACACACCTCATACTTGCAGTCCCTCCCTGCCCGCTCCCTGACACAGAGCTCTGAACAGCAGTTATGCTAAACTCAGAACTTCGAAGAACACAAAACACATTCTTTTCCTTAATCCTGTCTCCTGTCCCCACACTTCAGTTTAAAAGCAAAACAAAAGATCCATGCAACACACAAACAAGTCTTGCTCTTTCACCCTGTCATCCTCCCACCTCAGCATACAGGCCACCCAGGAGACACTGAACCTATACATGCAACAGGCCACACGTCTTTTCAGGAGAAAACTGAAGCAGTGCAGAATGAAGTCTCCTATCTGCTCTTCTCTTCAGTAGCCTCAGGCAGAAGTCCAAAGCATTCCAGTTTAAACAGTGACTTTTAAAAATATGGTGCACAAAAAATGTGAGATCAGTTTACTGTTGCCAGAATACCACAGGCTGTATTGGGAGTATTGGTTTAAAGTGGACAGACTCACATCTTGACTGAAGACACAGAACTGGGTCATCCAGATACACAGATGCTGCAAGTAGATGAAACCTCTCACTTAAATGAAGCTCTTTCTCAAATCCCTTTTTATGCCAATGCACCTGAGCACAGAGCAATAGCCTAGCTCTGGAAAAGACAGAGAGGACGTTCCTTCAATTACATGAAGAACTTGTTAAAAAAAAGACTTACGGGCTTGTTAAAAAAAGAAAATCAGGAAAGAAATGAGACATTTTGAGACTTACTGAATCAGACAAAGCCAATAAAAATTAAGTTACCATTTAGCAAATCCACTAATTGAGAAATAGCTCTCCATCATGGGAAGAGGGAGCTCTATTACTGAGCTGAGGATGTACATTGGGATCATTAACTAACTCCTTTCTGAACAAGGCCCAAAGATGAACATCTACAGTAATTATACACTAAGGTTTGTTTGGTCCTTGGTTGCTATGCTTTTGCCTTCTCCAACCTTCTTTTATTACCAAATTCCTTTATCCTCCTGTTTAAGGACAAAAGCTATGTCAGAACCAAAATGTTCTGCCAGAATCCACTGTTTTTTAATTCCACAAAGTAATTAATGCATACAGCCAAGAAGGTTCATATGATGAGAGAACAGATCCTGATTTGTGATCAAGAGCAACCCTGTTAGCTCGTGTTTGAAGTTACAAAATAGCAGCTGGCAAATTAGCTGTTGCAACTATCTTCACCAGCAAGCCAAACAGCACCAGGAAGCCAGTCTGATATCACAATTTTGGTACTAACTGCCTAAAACAAGGCAAGGAACACAGCCTTGCTGCTGCCACCTGGGCTCAGAGACACTGAGCATTAACCAATTGCCTGCATCATTACCCACACACTCAATGTGAGCAGCCCCAAGACACCTGCTGCAGTCACCACCCCAACAGGAGATGCACTGCCTCGTGCTGAGATTCACCATGCTGGTCAATTGGATTTTTCAACATCCTTAATACCACACTCTTAAATTTGGTCCCTTTGAGAACCTATTTAAAAGGTTCAGGCTTCCTCTGAGAGGGGAAAACCAAGACATATTTAAGTGTCAACTGAGTAAGGTATGGGATGCCCACAGCACACTAGCAGCTCTGTCAACAGCTTATCTAATATTAAAGGGGCATCTCACCACTTCAGATGACACGCCATCAGCACTGCAACAACCTTAAGGCAGAAGAAAGGTGATACTGTGCTGTTCTTAGAGAGATTCTTCCTCCTCCCTTCATTGCAGCTATCTCCCACAAATTTCACCAAATATCCACCAGGGCTGTGGGCTGGATGTTCCCTCCTCTTACAGGAAGCTAAATGCCTCCTGAGCAGTTATGAAGCTGACAGGGGGCATTCAATGGTGCATACAAAGATACAAAACTTTGTTCCTGGGGTCACCACCTCAGTTCTGGAGCAGATAGAAACACCTCTTTGCTGGTCCAGCTAATGGATCACACATTGGTGACACCATAGCACAGAAATGCTAGCACACACCATTAATTTTCTCCATACCGCTTCAAAGGAGGCAGTTAAAACCCAAGTTAAGAAAATAAAGCTCATTTATAAAATTTAAAAAGAAAGTGAAACATGGCATGTTTCTGTAAGTGCAAGCTAGACACTCCCAGCGTGACAGGACCAGAAAGGTTAAGCTCTCAAGTGATGTTATGGAGAAGAAAAAGCCACAAGTTAAGCCAATTCCCTTCCTAATCACTAAGAAAGTAGAAAAAACCCCAACCCTTGTAATTCAAAAGAACAGCAATTAAGGCAACTCCCTGAAGCTGACAGAGCATGCAGCTTGCAGCTTCAGCCATTAGGAGTGAAGAAGTGGGGTTCCCTAGTAATGAAGAGTTAGGTTAAAGAAACAACTCCTGATGCCAGCTCCACCCAAAAGCCAGAGCAACAACCCCATAAAGTAATCAGCCATGAGGGTCCTCTGTGTCATTACAATGATCTGCTTGTTTTTCTGTCGGAGGCCCTACTTCCAACCATTGTTGCAACCCTCTCAACTCTACTTAATTTCTTCATTGAGGACAAAAGAGAACATTACACATACTTCCATAAAAAGTTTGAGAAGTTGCTTCTAATGCACTCTGAAAGTTTTATTTTCTTGCAAGAGGCTACATCCTTTCTGGTTACATCCTGGTTTTGGATTACAGGAGGCAAAGGAAGCAAAAAACATGGTCTAGGCACTGCCATATTCTGCTAGCCCAAAACCTGAATGTGGGAACCAAGCTGAAGGGTACTTGTCTCTGCTGAAAAAGCCAAGGTCATTGGCATACTCACTTAGGCAACTCTGCCTTGGACCAAGCTGTTAATACTCTAGGTGCTCAATTTTAGTGGCTATTTAAATACACTTCAGCTGGCAGACTCAGCCAGAGTACAGCAGGCTGGATCTGATCAAATAGAGAAAAGAAACGCGACAGTACTGATGGAGCTATAATTTTTTTTTTTAAAGTTTATTCCACCTCACATGGAGGAACATCCTACTGCAGAGCAACAAGGTGCCGGCAGCTTGATGCCAGTTGTGCCCTCAGCAGCCAGCAGAGCAGTGAGATTGAGCCAACAGTGAGGATTTTTGTCATTATTTAAGACAGTGGCCAGCAATGCTCCTGCTAGGACACAGTGAACAAGCCTAAGCACAAGGGCTTGGCTGCCTACAAAGCACATGGCAGAAATCCATGACTTAGCTTTGAAAGCTAAGATGAAGCAGCATCTCTTCTGCCGACTCTGGCCCCCCTGTTAGCAAGGAGGACCTTCTCAATAATAGAAGAACACCAAGGCTCAACATGAAGCAGCTATGGAGTCCACAGCAGCTCTTGTTACCACCAAATACCAGGTCCCAGATATTGAATTCAACTTCCATGACTGGGCATCTGACAGCAATTTTGGCATAAAAGCAGTCAGAGATTTTCAGCAAGGGAAAAGGGCAAGATCACCTTTCTCCAGGAGCTTACTCTAGCCAAGAGGAGTGCATGGCAGGGAGATGGGACATCTTTGGGGAAAATCGTACTCTAACTAGTTTTTACAAGCTACCTCAGGAGTAGCAACTGTCTTAAGGGTTAATTAGTCCACCATGCACAGATGGTAGCTGGTAGGGTTTGCATAGTGGATTAACCTAATTTGTGGTTTGTAATGTACCATGCAAATATCCATTACTAGACCTGCAGCAATTCTGCCCTTATTTTGATTTGATGAGAGAAAAACCACACAATGGAAGCTTGCATAGAAATAATGTCTATTTTGAGTGACAAATGAGATGCTGCGCACCTGATTCACGAGACTGACAAACTGGAGTCTAAGAAGTAATTTATTCCCTTTCTGCAAGGGAGGATCTTTGGAGAGACCTAGACCCATTTTTTTTTTGGAAGCATGTAGAATATGCCCACCATAACCACTCTTTATGGCTGTGCTGAGGTTTCTTCAGCACTGACAGATGGGCATAGCACCACAATTCAATTGACTAGAAATATGAAGGCAGCTGTCCAAAACAGCTCTGCAGCATGTCAAGTAAAGCCCCACAAATCCAAGGTAACAGCACATGTGGCAGTTCAGGCCACAGCAGACACCCATGTTTATGCAAAGTCTCAGCTGCTTCAGTGAAGCTCCAGGTCTCTGCACTGACTGGGGATTTAAAGCATTCATAAATTATATCACAACCAAGTAAGAGCTGTGTGATTACACAGCACTTTACACAAGAGGAAGCCTGGCTCAGGACAGGCGTGCAGAAATGCCCCAACTGGTACAAAATTCCCTTCTATTTAGTTGAGGATATGCCACACTATTGCATTTGGTTGAGAAGGTCTCAAATGTTTACAACTAGTGTCAGCTGCAGCAATAAATGCTTCCATAACTCCTATTAAACTCTGAACTTACCCAATTTCTCCCTGCTCTAAGGGAGAGACAATCACTCTAGCAAGGGAGAGGTCAGGGTAGAGGTGATGTTGGCTGTTGGAGGCATTCTCCAAATGTTTCTGCAATCGGCCACGGTTGGGTTGTGCTTGCACATGCCCAAGCTGTGGCAGCTGTGGGATTACAGCCAGACAGTCCTGCTCACACCCTAAAGCCTCCTTGCAGCACATCTCTGGTCAAGACTGAAGATGTGTTCACAGGTCTGGTTTGCTGGGAGGTGCTTATATTCAGAAGTGCTTCTTTTTCTCTTGTTTAAAGACAAATAGTTTCTGCATCTAATGGGGGAAGCTACATTTCAAAGATATTTGTTATCATAAAAGACTGATAGCACACCCCGGAAATCTGTGCTTATTTAGCCCATCATTTGTCCAAGTGTCATAAAGCTGGTCTTTGTTAAGAGTCTGTAACTACCAACTCCCTTGACATATTCCTTTGTTTGTTGTATGCTTACTCCCACAATGTACAGCTCCTAGCAGAATGAAGCATTTCCCCACCACTGAAAAATAAAATCAGGCAAGAAGATGGCCAAGAACAGAGCCCCTTTATGCAGCTCACTTAAGCCACAGAGCTGCCTCGCATTCCTCTTCATACAAATGGGGAAAGAGCACCCCTAAGAACTGCTGTTTTCAAGGCCTTGCTGCTTACAGCTTCTTCTGACCCAAGAAGCAGAAGAGAGGAAACAGTCCCAGAAGCAGACCTGGCAGCATGTGAAGGTGGGACAGCCAAGGGATGGATCCTGATATAAGCACCCATTCCTTGCAGGGATAAATGACTATCACTTGGGATGCTCAGAGCAGGTATCCCTGCTACACTGATTCAAATTAATCTCTCTTTCCCCAATGTCATAGCAGATCAGTTGCAGCTTCCCCCCAGAACTGTAGGGATGGGGGTGGAGCGGGTTTTCACATTCCCAAGGCAATTCCTCACATCTCTTGCAAGAATATTGCAACTCATGCATCTGGTGCACTGAGTCCAAAGCTTTTCTAATTTGCTAATGCTGTTCTAGGTCAATGCTAAATGAGCTTGCCCCAGAGACTTCAGCAACATTTTTCAAGTGTCTTCACATGGCACAAAAAGCCACAAATGCTTGAGATGTGGCATGCTGGAGTCAGGAGCTCTCAGGTTCACCCCTGCCTTCTACCAAGTCTCTTGTTTCTTTATGGTCTGCCCCTCTGGAGAAGTTTCTGCCATGAATCCAATTCACTGGCTAAGGCACACAAACACTTAATATTAGTGATGTCCTAAAAGTGTAATTGCAGCTCTCTAAAAGGACTCTTAGTACAACTTGGATAGAGGCTTTGCAGGAAATGAAGAAAAAGTGCACATTAGTTTGTCCTGTCTGGTCAGCGCTGTGCATCTTTACCACCTCTGGGAAATTCAGGGAAAGAGCACTACAACAATTGGCCTGCAAAGGCAGCAGCCATTTAACGCACAGGATGACAGGATCAAGCAATGCCCCCACTTTGGTGCAACACTTAGCTTATTACAGGACTGCAGCATAAAAGCTGTCATAATTAACCAACAAATAAAATCCAGGCAGTGACGTTCATTAGAATTCAGCATGATACATTAAACTTCCCTACACAATTAAGCTGTTGCACTGTTTCTTTATCATCTTGAAATGCAAGAAGAAAAAAATACTTCCCTCCCCTGCATGCAGGGCAGAGTTTTCCACAAGTTGCTCTTGGATTGAAAGGCCTCTCTTTGGATACCCTGAACACAATTTGGAGAGCCTAACACTGCAAACAAAGTCAATGAGAGTTGCAGGTGCTCAGTGCTGGTTGGGAAAGAATGAAAAGAAAAAAAAAAAAGAAAAAGCCCTAATACATCCAGCTCAGAGCAGCCAAATCCAGAGGCCCATAATTACACATCCCTATTGAAAACACATCTGTAAAAATCACTAAGAGCTAGAAGGGGTGGAGGAAAATTGGATTTATAGGGTTTCAAATCAGAGTTTTATAGGACATTTGAATCCAAGACTTCGAAAACAAAACACAGAGCTAGTGCCTCTGAGGTAGTGCAAACTCAGAAGCAGGCACTGAGGCCATTTTGCATCAGAAGCCTGAGCAGAGCCTTTTGGAAGGGCAAAATAAATTTTCAAATTGCACCCAGAACATAAGAGTTCCACTCCAGACACCAACTCTCAGGCTACACTGTGACTGTCTGCTTTGGTGAAAACTGACTTAAGAAAAACAATAAAAGAGACAAAAACCCCCTAAGACCAGAGAAGGAAATGCATAAATACTGGCATTTTAACTTAACACTATAGAAGGTGGGTTTCTTTTCTCCTGTGCAAAGGAAAGAAACTGATGCACGTCCCTTGCTGGCTACAGCAAGGCAAACTTAAACTGCTACACAATTTCATGCAACACTAGATAAAAAAAGGTTTAAAAAGAAGGGGGGAGAGTGCAAGGTAACCATGCAGTATATAGAAAACCTAGTATCTTACCTGATTTTCTTTTTGAAGATCCATAATCCCTGAAAAAGAGACAACAACAAATAGACATGGTTAGAGCTGGAAACGATGGTAAGAGACAGCGTGCTTCCCAAATTTCCACCCATATGCTCAGGGGGTCATTCTGCGTGTTCCCTCCTTTAAAGAGGAGGTGAGGGCTGCTCGGCATTGACAATCAGGGGCTGGGACGGGTCCCGAGCAGCAGCCCCTCATCATCATCAGCAGCAGCTGAGTCTTCTGCAGCACCAGGGGCTCCGGGAGCATGTGATCAACTCGACAGAGCAAACCATCCACAACCAGCGAGGCAGGGGAGAAGGGTGTCATTTTTTCCCCTTTAAATCGAGCTATTAAATGCGTAGCTTCTGAATTAACCCCGACGTTCCCCTAGAGAGAAAAGGGAACATTAACTGTTTGCTGCAGGGGAGTGGCTACTACAGACTTAGATAAGCATTGTTTGCAGTCCTCTCCATTCAGAAGCTAATTAATTTGTGAATAACCTCCAGACCGCTCCTAGTTATCTCTGACAAGCACTTGTCTTCCACACGGGGGAAAAAAAAAAAAAGGCAAAACCAAACAAAAAACAAACCCCAAACTTTCTTTTTTCTCTCAGGATAAGGAATGCACCCTTACTTTTCTATAGTGATTTAAAGGATGCTGGCACTTTTGCTGGTGGCAGAACAGCTGAAAGCTCAGCAGCTGCAACAGGACAGGAGTAGGAAGAAATCGCAGGAGAGATAAAGAACTGATTGAGGACAGACGTACTCCACTAGGGCCGTGGTTCCCCCGACACTCTCTGAAGTCTCTCAGACCCAGTTGTGAAATGGTCTGTACTGACTAGAGCCGCGGTGATAACTGAGAGGGCAGAACCAGCATCGCACCCAGCAGTGGCGATGTTGTGAAAACCACCACAGAAGCAGGCTGTTTGCAGGAATCCCACCGGAGGGGCAGGTAGCAGCCTCTAAATTTTGGGGGGTCGGGCTGTCAGGAGTTGGGGAGGGGGGGGGATTTATCCCTTGCAGGACGTTCCAAATGATGTATTCGATTTCAAGAGAGTTTGGGGGATCATCTGAAGAAACAACATGTGTCTCACATGTATGCTTACTGGTAAATTCTGTTTCTCCCAGCACTTGGTGTTCATCCCATGCTTTACATGTCTAGCATTTGATTCCAGTGAGTAATAACTACTTGGGAGTATTTTGCACTCTCTTTGAATTTTCTATGTAATTTTTATTTCGATCAAATGGTTGTCAGCCATGTCTGCAGTTGTATTTGGTGGGAAAATGCTACTGCTCATGAATAGGCTGCTTCTTCTACAAAAGTGATATCATACACAAATATAATGCCTGCTATATGGGGCCTGAAAGAGACCCCTGAGAATGAGCCATAGAAGGCACGATCCCCAAAATGTCCTGTGCTCTGGCTCAGCTCCCGTGCTAGCCTGCAGCTATGTGGTAGCTGTCAATACAGTGCTCTTGGCATGTGAAAGTCCGTGTTTGGTCCTGCCCTGAGCTGCCTTTCTTCTGACAGCACTAAATGGCAAAGAGGTGAAACCCTGCTGAGATCCACACATGCTTCCCTTAACCTACTGTCTCTGTCATGCACATGCCTGATGACCACTTCATTCCCTCTCTTTCCACAGCAAAGCTCCTGGACACTCTCAGCCCTTCAGCTTTGGGTTGTGTTCACCCGGGATTTTCCTCTGCACCCTGTTGTGTCCCCACCTCTCCCTGTGTGCACAAAAAGGTTGCACCCAGCTCTTGCAGACGTTTGCACCTATGTTGATGTAGCTGGGTACAAGCTCTAGAAGACAAACACAACCATTCTTCCAAGTCTTTGCCAGAAGGCCCTCAGCACACATTTCTCAGGCAATCTCCTGCCATCCAGCAATGCTGGGGCACCCCACAATCACCCCAAGAGAGGTCATAGGTGAGCACTACATGCACAGCAAGGTGAATTCAAACAGCATCAGACAGAAGTGAAATAGTTGCAAAAGATAACCTCTTTCTTTGACACTTAAAAAACCCCCACCACCCAATTTACACAATTAGAAATGGGGTATTGATGAGCTGATATGATTAGTAAGCAATGAAAAATGGATGCAGACATTGCTAGTGTCTTTGCCCACCTGGTGAAACCAAAGTCAGTACCCAAATTCAGAAAGCACAGAAGATGATTTAGCTGTGCTTTTGCTGCACAATGGTACACCACCAAAGGCTCAGAATTCAAACCTCCATCCTGCATGTCCTCCTACATCTTTCAGTCCAATCTCTAGCTACTTTTAGGGCTTGTGTGAGTGACTACAGTAAGCTTTTAAATAAATTTTATTTTAATTATAAAGCATGACTCATCCATGCAATTCAAAGAAGGTAAAATTTTAAAAAGAAAAAATAATTTTTTTTTCCTGCACACAGATTACGGGATGACAGGGACTTTATTTCATAAAGAACTTTTTGGACTTTTGTTCTTCCTGTTCAGTACCTCATCTGGCCAGCATTTCTTTCACAGTAAAAGTGCATCAATTATGGAAGTGCACTTGCCCTACAGTTTCCTCACACAAGCCTGCAGTGGGGAAACAATATACACATCACACCAGTAATGCAAGCACAAAGAGCTGCACTGAATATGATATGGCAAGCAACAGTACTGGTCAATGGTAAACATGGTGCTAACAGAGGCAGTGACTGTTGATGTGTGGCAGGAACTCTGGGCCAGCAAACACCATCATTGCTTCTCCCATGGCTTCTGCATGGGGAAAACAAATCTTTAGATCAATATGAAGAGGGGGAAAAGCCTCTTCCTATCACTGTGAAGCGCACAGCTGAGTGATTTGGCGTGGGCTACAAGAAGATGAAGCAGGAAGTAAATCGAGGTGCTGTCACTCCAAGACCAGTCAGAGTAACAAGCACCATAAGAGTGTACCCAAACACTTGAAAATCCAACTCCACTTCACAATCCTCACACAAGGCTTCTATTTGCATCATGTCACTGCCTCCAACCAGGCTGCTGTGGAGAACATCAGCACTGAGAGAAGCCGTGACACCTTTTTACTTGATGCCCCATGCCTGGCCAGCATACACTGGCCTTCCCCTCTGTGTCTTCTCCTCCATTCACATCTCACACTGTCCCCATACTGCACTCAAGATGTCCTTCCAGAGGAGGTCCAGGGTACCACAGCATTTTATTTTTCTTAACGTCCCTCCCAAAATTCAAATGAAAAGCAAAATGGAGATGGGAAACTTACTTTATCAAGTGCTTTGCCAAAGTACAAGGCTAATGCCCCAAATCTATTAAGAAAAAAGATGATGGGTTTTTAGTGTATTTATTACACACACTACAGTGAAGTGGAGCTGTAGCAAAAGGTGACAATGGAACCTACAACTTTTGGTCTTGGTTTCCAATTTTAAGCACATGATTATCCTTCCAGAAGAAGATAAATAGTCATTACAAAAGATTTATCTGAATTATCACCACCTTTCAACTCACAAGGCTCACTCAATCTAGTGATCATCAATCTAGTGGGCATGTTTTAACATTTCTGTTTATTTTTTGTTTAACTTTTAAAGCCATGTTGTATCAGTTTGCATACCCCATGTGTCATGGGTCACTTTTTTAGTACATCCAAATTTCATTTATATAATCAGGAAGAAGCAGTATCAAATAGAATTGTGATTGAAATAAAATTCTCATCTCCCTAAGTGAAACTCTGAAAGCCAAAACTGGTTCCTCCCAGGAAAGATGGGGAAAAGAATCACTGTGAAATAGAAAGCAAAAAGGTATAGCAAAAAGGTATAGCAAATACCTCTCTGGCTGGGCAAATCACCCTCTGCTTTGCAACAGGAGTCCTGCTCATCTACATGGGGGTTTTTTATGTCCTATTATTCTGCATATGATTCATTGATATCTTTCTCTCTCTCACAAGTGATGATCTATGAGGTGAATACTTCTTAGACATGTTATTTTCAGAGGAACTTTAGTGCAAGACTGAAGTATTTACTGGATTTTGTCTCCAAGATGGTAAAGGAAAATATTTAATTGTTTCTCCTAACTGCAAGAAATTCCAAGCAGAAACTCTGATCTTCTGCAATACAGACTGCACTTGGCACTCTGTTGGCCTTAATTCAGGCAAGAAACATGGTCTTGCAGAACAAAGAACCTTCCAAGGAAAGATACAATGAATGTCACAGCTGCAGCAACACAGGGAAGCTCACCTTGTCTTCAGCTCTTGCTCTAGTTATCTTTTTATCTTTTTTTTTTTTTTTACACATATATATTTCTGTTCTTCCATTTTTGTAGAAGAATAGACACCACCATCTTAATTTCTCTTCCAGCCGTAGCTGCAAGAAATCAGTGGGTAGAACTAAAAATAGCTCTGTCAGGTCCTTCTTCATTAGCCAGGATCACTCCATTCTGAACAATCGTCTTTCATAAAAGTAGTGCATTTTGAGTCCTTTTTGAATTAGGATATAGCAATTTTGTCTAAAGTCATTCTCTGGGGCACCACCTTTAGCTGACACAGAACCTCACTGCTGGCAAGAAAAGTATTTCCTGCTGCTAACGATATTAAAACATGGCTAGTGCCAAGCACGTTGCACAAACTGGACCTACTCTTCTTTAATGACAAGGGAGAGGGAAGCTGGATCTACTTTCTCATCAGTATTATGCCAGGAGAACATTACTCATTTAACTTCTAGCAATAAGTGTGAAGGGAAGACCATGAGCATTGCCACAGAGCCAGCTGCCCTTTTATCACAAAAAGCTAACCACAATCAGGCTGGAAATTTCTAAGGGATAAAAATACCTTATGTCATTGCATTTATGTCACCTGCAAACTAATTTAATTACCAAGGTCATATTAACAATCTTTTGGAAAATTTTTATGGTACAGCCTTTCTTCAGGGACTGACTTTGCTGCTGTACCCAGTGAGAGTTAATAAAAATTGACATGTATGTGCATGTGTTTTTATGTATCTAAATACATACAAACAGGCAGTGGCACAACAGGGAAGTTGTTTGACAAATGAGTATCCTTACATTTGTTCACTAAAGTCTAAGAGGAGGAGAAAACTGGAGGTGATTAGATGCATCTTTTTAGCCATACCTCAGATTAAACTTGTTTTCTCTCTGTCCCACAGTTTCTCCTGCATCCCCCATGGAGATCCAGTGAGTCAGCAGAAGCTTCCTGCAGTAACTTGGAGAGGCTGCATGAACAAAAGGGCTGCATCCACTCAGCTCTGGTACAGCTCTCCCTGGAAGGTGACATATTTAGTCGGGGGGACTTCATTCCTGCAGTAACCACGATGCAAAGGCTTTTTTAAAAACTTCTCTCCTTTGTCATGGGACAGCATACCCTGTGGAATGGGACTGCAAACTAACCCTGTGGAATTCCTCCCTTCTCAGACATGTCATTTTTTGGCCCAGAGCCTTTGCCTATCAGCAAAGCAAAAAAAGCTTCAACTCATTTAGCAAAGATTTCAGACAACTGTGACTTTCAACCATGAGAGAAAACAGAGCCTGCAAAGCATGAGGAGCTGTCAGAGCCATGGAAGAGCATGGCTGGGGGAGCTGCACAGCAGACATTTCACCACACAAGACAGAAGCTAAAGGGAGAGTAAATCAGCTTTCTGTCTGGTTGTCAGTCTTCACCATCCAAAGGAGATGAGACAGCAACAAACCCTGAGTAATGCAGGTCAATCTATATCCTCCAGAGTATTTTAATATATAAATTAAAATTGTACCATATTTGTGGGATTTTGCTAATTCATGTTTAAATAGATTGTAGGCACTTATGTTCCCATGCTCCTTAATTCCTAAATGTCTCCAGTGGTGTGGGCAGGCTGTGGTGGAGATACATGACATTTCAAACAAACATCTTGGATTACATTTTAATTGCCAACGATTTTCCAGGCAGATTAAAAGCACAGAAGTATTTTAACAAGAAAGTCCACTCTCTCCTTCCCAACATTCATACGGTTTGCAGTCAGGAGCAAAGGCAGCCTTTTCACAAAATGTTTTTCTTAGCACTGCTATCAGATACCACGACAGTGTTTTCAAAGTAAACCAATACAGAAATACTTTGCTACTGCTCTTCACAAGCGCAAAAACCTGCACTCTGAGGACATACTTGCATCTTGAAACTCTCCTCACTGATCTTTCTCAGCAGACAGCCAGACATTTTCCTTTCGACACAAGGCACAAAATCAAGTGTGACAGATGACTGTCACTAGATGCCTCCCTGTCAGCATGGCCTATGGTGGGAGAAGCACCCAAACACATTAATACTATATAAACACACAGGAGCTATGTGGAGAATACTGGGTTAAAATTTGCATACATAGTACTCAAAGTGCAAGAGTTGAACCATGTGCATGAAAACATGTCCATTCGCACTGAGCTCTGAGACCCACATGACATGTAATTTAAACAAAATTAACTCTGTATGTTATGGATCAGAAGCACAAACTGAAACATGTAGATGCATACAGCTATACATTTTCCCCCTGCAGCACTCCATCCTCTGAAATCATAAAAGCACAGCTGATCTCTTCCCTCAGCCAAATAAACAGATGAAGGCTTTTTTTTTTTTAGAAAATATTCTGCTCATTTCCTGATATAAATCATTGCATTGTGGAACCCTCTTGAACATGAATCTGTCCTTTCTGAGCAGAGGTTGAGCTTTTCAGCCCTGTCAGAAAGGGCCCCATTGTGGAGGTCCTGAGACTCCATAATTCCTTGCCTCAAGCAAAAGGGACTTGAGGGGCAAGAAGAAATCTGGCGACCTGACTTCAAGCCCAGGCTCTTCATGCTAGATGGAGACAGTTTCCATTCGCTGCTAGGAAGGGTAACCCACTGTTGTGCAATCAGCTTTTTTAGAGAAAGAGGACCACACAAAAGAGAGTTTTCAAAAGAGAGTTTTGCCTTTCTGCCACCTTTCTGTTGTCTTCAAAATGTGGCTGTAATGCTGACACAAGAATCACAGATTCATATACATCTGGTTAGGCTGTAGTGATTTTCCCTTCATCACATAATAATGGTGGCCCAGTTTGGCTCATCAGGACTCAGCAGGTTTCTGACAGCTCCCTTGAACTCAAAAAACTTAAAGTCAACCCAAGTTCTTTCTGAGAAAGTCCAAACACAACACTGGGAACTCTGTAAGTGGAGAAGAGGCCTCCTCTTAACCAGTAGCCTTAACTTGCACGAAGAAGCTTTCCTTGGAAGGAAATGGACATTGCTGCCTCTCCAGCAATGCTCCTTGCATCTGCATCCACAGATTTCTACCATGAAGAAGTACAGGCCCTCAGCAGATCCTGGAGATAAGACCCTCACAACACAACTTGAGCTCTGCCACTAGGTCCAAGGTACAGGGGATGCAGGCAGCTCTGAGATAAATGATATCACCATGGACCATCACAGCCCCACGCAGACCTACAGTGTTTGGGAGCAGCTGTCACTGCTTCTTTTTGGATGGAAAGGGTACAGAAGGACAAGAGATGGGTTCAAAGTATCCCGTCCCTTCCCTAAATGATTGGGGGATTGTCACAGATTTTATCCCAAGATTCCTCGGCAGTGAAGTTGATCTCTTGGCTCCAGAGTGCAACTTCAGTATTTGGCTCAGGCTGAAGAAATGCAGAATTAGCCTCTTGATTTTTTCCACAATTACTATTTTTTTTATGATTACATTATCCTCCTGGAGGGAGACAAGGCTTTGGAATTGCACATTCAGCATTTCACCAGGCTGTGAGATTCAGGGCAGGATGATCTGACAGCAAAGTTTGGCCTCTCCAGCACCAGGGAGAGATGGCTCAGCACAGCCTGGAAGCTGCAGGACACTGGGGCAATGAGCTAACGCCATGTGATCCTCTACTGTAAGGTTTCAGCAGCCTTGAAAAAGACAACATGAATGTTTATAGCAAACTTTTTCCTGGAAAAAAGTAGAAAAACAAGATCTTGCCTAAGAGTTACATCCTCATCTGGTTTTGTTTTACCCTGTTTATGCCTTCAGATGGCGAATTTCTCCACAGGACAGAAAAATGTATTTACCTTAGCAAGAACTCTGGGTGGAGGTGGTCCTCTAAACTGACCTTGATTGTCCCGTGTGGGGAGGCCAAATTTATCTCTGTCTTACAATGACTGAGCATGTGTCACTTAATTATAGTCTTCATAGCATAAATGCTGAGTGATAAAAACAAGGTAATAAAAATTAATCATTCTCATGTGTGACTTTTCCAGTTGTGCTCTTCACTTTGGGATTTTATTACACACATCTACATATTGACACAATATATGTTTAAAAGATGCATCTAATCACAGTTACAAATTAAGTACTGAAATGTACCTTGTAAACCAGCTGGGTTAATGAGCTTGCATATAGATAGATATATAAATAGATAGATAGATATATCATATGAATCTGATTAAGGGTTTAAGAAATCAGCATAGAGTTTAAATCTTTACTTAGTATTTTGAACCCTTATTGACTTGAGGATGGGCCCCTCAAATTCCAGTTTCCATTGGAGATTTGGATCTATCCTCTGATTGGCAACCACGTGGTCCATATGGTTTTCTAAATTGCAGCCCAAATGGTGAGTATTAGAAAAGGTAGAATCCTTTTGCTGTCTTCCTCTAGAGACACCTTACTTTTGCTGTTTTGAACTAACTTTGATTGGAGCTACATGTACAGTGCACAGCCACTGACTCCTCCATTGCATAAGGCACTGTTCCCCTATGGATAACTACCCTGAAAGGAGACAGCCCACTGCCCACAAAATTGCACCTGTTTACAAAAGGCAAGACACACCATCTTTGCTGGAGCACATGTGGAGACCAATGTGTCAGTACATACCTCTCACCCTTGAGAGTCCTTGTAAAAAAAGAGCAAGAAGGGAGAGGGGAAAACCTGCAAGTTACAAGTTACAGATTTCCAAGCCTCAGCCACCCGTCAAGACATAGACTGTCCAAAACAGCTTTAGACACTACATTACTGCCCTGGGAAGGACAGTTGGAGTGCAGCAATTTAAACCAAACTCAAAGAAGAGCTTCTCCATGCAACACAGTTGAATCATGGTACTCACTGGTGTTAGACATTGTGATCATCAAAACCAGGCAAGGGTTCAAAAAGAAATGAGATAAATTCATGAAGCAAGGATAAATGGTGGCTATTGTACTCCAGGCTGTGGATGTTTTGACCCAAAAAAGTCCCATAAATGCTGAATGCCAGAAGCAGAGAGAATACATGGGGGAAGTTCACTCTGTATTTGCTTTGTTTCTTGTCTTGGCTCTAAGCCGCTGTTGGAGACAAGAGGCCAGATGGGGCCCTGGTCTCACCTAATTGTGGCCTTGTAATATATTCTCTTGTAAAAGATCAGACTGGATTAGGATAAATTACATCCAAATCAGGCTGCATTACTCAGCATATTAAATTGCCCTTAATCACAGAAGACTTTGATGGTCTAGATTCCTGCTTAAATTTACCTCCCGTGCATATTTTGGTGCCTATTCTGTTAAAACTACTGCTGAATTTCAACTATACATAACTAGGCTCTAATGAAAAGCCAATATAGCTCTTTGATCAAACTTTAATAGGACCCATCATGGGAACATACTCTGCCGTGGCAAAATAGTTTCCTCATCCTGTCTCTTTCAGAAATGTTTTGTGAGCCTTTTAAAGCAATTTAACCCTGATTTATGTTAGCTAAGTGATTTCTGTTGCACATGTGAGTTACAAGAAAAGGGCTCTCATCTCAGTTTGCTACACTGTTCAGGAAATCAGTTACTAATGCTGCAGTGCCTTTAGTGTCTCTTACTTCAATACAGCGGAAACTAGCAATTTGAGTAAATACTTCATCATTCCCCATTCTCCCACACTCTGCATCCAGTACTTGACAACCTATTGGATATTTTTTTTGGTAAAGGGTGCTGAGCTTCCCCTGTCTAAGCTCTTCATCTAAGCAACATGCAATTCTTTAACAGCAAGCACATGAAACATTGATGACTATCTAATAAAATTGAGCATGCATTCAGTAAGAGTGAGTCACCTCACCACAAGGGACGTAGAAATGGTGACTAAACAAGCTCACACAGTAAGCCAGGGATGCAGAAGCAACCCAAAAGTTTTGATGGCCTGATCTGACCTGACAGTGGCATCTAACCCACTCCAGGCCATAAGAGAAGGAATCTTCAAACCAGAGGACAGATGCCAGTAGAAGGACAGGAGCAACTGGAGAGTGCCTATCGCCAGGAGGTGGTGAGTGATATAACCACTGCTGGTGCTTTCCATGTGCTGCCGAGCAGAAACACTGCACATCAATTCTTTTTCTTCTCCATTTGTCAGAGAGGATAACAACAGTAAATATTAAGGAAATAAGGAGCTATTTTCTGTAACATTTCTTTGACTGTCTAGCTTGAATTTCCCACACTTGTTTGTGGCTGTTGCTCCTGTTTGCATTGTTTGGCACTAACAAGAGTCTGACTCCAACATCCTTTTGATTCCCTTTCAAGAAGCTGTAGGTTGCTATTAGACCACCCCTTTACCCTTTCTTTGCATGATAAGTAACAGAAAACCAACAAAGACCAAAAGTTTTTTTTCTCCTATTTCTCCTCACTCCTTGGTGATACAAAATATAGAGGTCCAGGCTGTCTTCCTCCTGTTTGGGGGAAACTTCTGGTACAAGCAGTCCCCTTCAATCCACAGACCTTTGTCAACTTTGTCCCACTTGTAAGTATGGTTCCCCGTGATGAAGCAGGGGAGAGTGTCACGAAGTCCTGGGGAGACCCAAAGGAATGGTCCCTAGTGGAACCCCACTGGAAAGGCAAAGCAGAAGAGACTCCTACCCATCCTTCTCCTTTTGACTGCTCAAGTTGCAAGGATACCCATGCACACCATCCTGCAAATATTCTCCTTTGCCCCATATCAGCTTCAGGTCATGCAAGCACCAGGTCTCCCCAGGATACCGTGAAGCCCATTCTAGAGTGTGGTGCAAGCTCTGGCACCAGCCCACATGCTGGAAGCTCACACAGGGAATTCCCAGGCTGCCAGAGGCATTTTTGGCATTTTCAAGGCTCTGAATTAGCAGAGTTAGAAATTAGTTACAGGCACTTCCAGACATGGCCAAGGCCCTGCTAGACCTCTGAGTTCCCAATATAAAAGAGAACATGCCAGATGCTTGGCATTATACAATTTTTAATTTCTTTCTGGCGCTGTTCTTGTGGTGCCTAGAGTTTCTGCACATTCATCTGGCTTTTTAGCAACAAGCTGCTTGGACCCCTCTGTCTTGCTGCTCCTGCTGCACGTCCAAGGGCAGTAGGACCTGAAAGATTAAGACGGCGTGTGCATAGACAGCAGATGGCCATTGCATCTGTATGTACTTTGCACTGCCAAATACTCTATTGCCCTACCTAGCTTTACATCCCCTTTTAGTGGTATATCTCTCCCCTGACTTTTAAAAATCATCTGTTGTACATATGGCCCTAAGACCGGTAAATATTTTTTCCAGGGGAGGCAAAAACTTACAATGCACATGGGAAGACAAGCTCAAGCCAACAGTATGAACTCCATTTTCTTCATCTGATGGCTGTAGTCTTTTCTCCTTACATTTCCTTCAGTCAGAGCAGTGAGATTAAAACACAGCCTGTTCCAAAATCTGCATGTCCTCAGTTAACTGTCTTGCAACATCAAATATCTTTCCAGCATATTAAAAAGTAATGTTGTTCTCTGTAAGACATCAGTTTTATATACCTTGGAATTGTTTTCTGCCTCTTTCTACAAAGAAGCACAAGAAAAGATCTTTCAAGTCATTGGGTTCTTTAATTTACTAGTCAAAGACATAAATCATGGCATGTAAGATCAACAGTGAGTTCATGAACTCTAGGAAGCTTTTCTAATCACTGTCCTTTGAACTGAGCTTTTTTTCAGACACTGTAAAACTCCAAAACATATCTAGTAAATTTTGCTGAATTGGCAAATACTAAAAGCAGATTTGTCTTCCCTGGTTACATGCCAGCATCAGGCAGTCTTAAAACACCCCCTCTGATTCTAAAAGTACAACATAAAACAAAGGAAAGAAGTGTTGGGCTTGTCTCGCCCAGTGCAACTGTTGGGATTCATTAAATGACTTCAAATTATCATTGACAGCCACCAATTAAACCGGAAAAATACAGACAACTTCCCAAAAACAAATCCTTTCAAACATTAGTTTACTTTTCAAGGCAATGACCACTGCCCCTTTCAAATATCCAACTCTTGATAACAGGCCCTACTCCTCCACAAGAGGTGAGAGGGCTAAACTACGTGGCATTTTCAAAGAGAATGCCTCTTGCAATGCACAAGACTTTCCTGTGTACTCCATTCGCAAAGTATCAGACCCACTGAAAAAGAACATATTGAGCACTCCATCAGTGAGTGGTGATGCTATTTTTTGCACTGTGGGTATGAAATTACAAATTAAAAAAAAAAAGCCCTGTATTCTAAGAAATTGTTTCTGTCTTAGCACTCAGTTCATTTTGGAAAGGAAACAAAAGAAAATAGCAGAGCTCTTTCAGATTTCTGAGACAAGAAATGGACAGATATACCCTGAGTTTTACAGATTCATCAGAACTGACAGTCAATTTTACTTCAATGGTATTTTATGACATACTTGTAGATAATAATACCAAAATTAAAACTAACTTCACTGTGAATATATGGATCCATATTAGTACTTCCTCAGTCTTACTCAATTAAAAGGGCAAATCAAAAAATCACATTGACTTCTAATATATGCTTGTCCAAAAGCACAAAAAATAATGTTAAATGTCATCAATATTAAATATCTCTGAAAAAAAATTAAAATTATCATCTTTTTATATGCATTCAGAATGTATGAAGAACATAAATGGCATCAAGGCATGTTTGAGCAGAGAAGCACCATAACATTCCATGAAACACTGCAATGTCTGAATAGACCAAAACCAAAGATTTTGCAGTCCAGCCCAGATAAAGCTTTGGATGTTGTTCAAACCAGCTCATGGAGAAAACAGTAAATTTCTCCTTGTTCCTTTTATGCAACTCCTGTCCAATTCTCAAACCAGATATTAACTTTTTATTCACTTCATGCATCTCTAAAGGGTGTGTGTCTGTGGTATTTACAATGGCTTTTCCCATGATCTAGGTTCATTAAAGTGAAGAGGCATAATGAATGAATTTAATTATTTCCATCCATTCTGCTGTATATAGAAGAAGGCCTTTTAATTTGGCTAAAAGAGGAATTACTTGTTCCTTCAAAATGAAGGCTGATTCAGGGGGTGTTTCTGGCCTGCAACATGAAGGATCTCTATGTTTTTGAAGTTGAATAGCCATTGGCAGCTTATTACTGTTGAACTGTTCACGTTATCTGATCCATAGATATCAGATGTCAGATGTGGGCGAGGGGAAAATGTCATCAATTGTTAGGAAATACACCCTCTACTTTTAGGCAGATCTCACTTGCTCAGTAATTCACAAGCTCAGAATATCAACAAGGTTGTGCAAATGTTGTGCTCTGCAATCAGCTTTTGTACACTATTTTCACCTTTTGTTACCTGAAATTCCAGAAGTTGGGTGATAAGAAAGCACGTACTCAGCACAAACATTGCTTTTCCTATCAGGGACACATTGAGCTGCTCTTGGCCTGGAGCTCCTCCACAAACAGCTGCATGAAGGAACATCCCTGAGGTATTAGGGAGTTTTGTGTATCCTGAATTCAACACTATGGTGTCCAAACAAGCAGATACACTGGATGTTGTACTTTGACACAATACCATGAGCTCCATGAAAACAAGTGTAAATGTGACATGCAAAGATCTACATTGCTCCTACCTTCCAGTACTGAATCTGAAGTCAGAGTTATTTTGAATAAACCTTTCATTGCTGTGATATCCAAAACTATAATCAGGGCACATCAGCCATGAGATACAGCAGTTGGGCTTCTGAATCAGAGCACAAAACAGTGTCCTGATGCCAATAACCTACTTACTAATGATTTTGTCCCCAGTCATCCTCTGGGACTGAAGCTAATTTCTGGAATGGGGCTCTTCGGGTTTGTCTCCACTGACTCTTTGGCACCAGCTACCAGCTGTCCTCTCTACTTCTGATCTCGACCTGACATGCCCTCCACAGCCAATTGCCTCTCTCCCCTCCTTATAACACACACCACTGTAATGCAAAATCACTGATCACTACATGAACATCATGATTCCTGCACAAAACCCAACTCTGACATACTGAGCAATAGCATGTGTGACAGCAGAAGCCCATCTCTCTGTCTTAATCAGAATAAAATATTAAAATAAAAAACTTCCAACCTCTGCTGTGAATCCCTTCCATTAGTGGTGCCTGGGGAGTTGTGCAGAGACCTATCTCATGATTAGATAAAAGCTTTTCCTTCTAAATCACTGTCCAAAAGAAACCACGGGTCTGGAAGAGTGAACTCCATATACATCAAGAGGCATGACACATACTCTGTGCTGGTTGTTTATGTGTCTTTGTTTTATGGTGCAGAATGTGGTAGGGAGTAAGTTGCTTCTTTTATTTGCAGCGATAACTATACCAACAATACCTTTTTTCAGTAAAGACAGAAAAGGAAAAGTGCTTTGGTTTTACCCAAGAAGAAACATTTTTTAAACAATGTCTTGAAAATCTTAGAGTTGAAATAAATATGGGATGGTGAGGGAAGAAGAAGACTGGTGATTTTGGGACATCTCTCTGCCCCTGCTCCTCTGGAGTCTGCAGGCCACCTCATGCCCGGCAGGCCCTAGAACTGCTCTGACCTGCAGAGAAACAATCCAAAATGCAAACACTGCACCCTGTCCCTGATCATTCTTTCTCTGCTTTAGGGCCCTTCAAATAGCAGGAGCAGAATTTAGTAAAGCAGATAGCCTTCTAAAGCCTATGGCAGGTGGACATGGGTCCTACCATACACATGCCCCAACAACTCCAAAGGAAGTCTTCCAAGAAGACTTGAAAAAACAAGAGCAACAATGACAAGAGAAATGACAATGTGTCTACAGGTGCAGTTTTACTAAATGCTTGAAGTCAGGAATGTTGCAGGAGGAAAACTGTAGTTCAAGGAGGGAACAAATCCTACTTGAAAGACCTTGGAGCGCACTGTTGCTAATGCAACCATGACCATGTCACCTTCAGAGCTGACCACCCAGAAATGGATGAATCTCTCTCATCAGAAGCAGCCACAGCATTTCACAAGAAGAAAACTGAGCAGGGTTTCTGACAAAAAGTTGCAAAGGAAAAGTGAGGGCTGGTCTGTAATTTTTTGGTCCCTCTTAAACTCAGATTCAGACCAACCTTCATCTCATGTCAGAGCATGAGTTTAAAAATATACAGTATGTATATATCTATACATATATATAGATATACTTTCAAGCAACAGTCTTTTAAATTCCACTTTCAAAAAGCAAACTTTCAAGCACTTCAGGAGTCAAATACACAGTTATTATCAGAGGCTGGAAGCAGAACTGTTTTAAGAGGTAAGGGTCACTTTCTATTAACTTTTTTAGGAAATATACATTGTTTTTGCAGCTCTATTTTTAAAAAAAAATTATTATTTTATGGTCAGTCACAGCTGTTCACTGGTAATGTCATGCCTAATTTAGAAGATGTGAGCACTGAGTGATTTGGCACAGGGATATACTCAAACAAAGGAAAAGAAACGGCTTACGATTTATGATACTCTTTGATAGCTGTGATTTAAAAATGCCATTGTTTCATTCCAGCAAATGTTACAATAACAATCACAAGACTAATGACCTGATGTTTTGTCAGAGATGTTCACAGGTCAGATAAAACCACCACATCATATCTGCAGGATCCAGCGTTTCAAACACAGCCCTATTTGAGCTTCTTCTAGGCTTTGATCCCCACAAGCTGTACGTCAGCACTATCCTCCCAAAAACTGGCCTCATGCTGAAGGTTTTTCTGCCGACACACTTTCAAACCTCTGAAAAATGTCCCAGCTGTCCTATCTCCCATCCATGGCTATCTGAACCACCCAGCGGAAGCAGCAAGAGGAGAGAGAGGAAAATGTTCAGCCCACATCAGGCTTTGCCAAACAGCTGGCATAGAATATCCTTAGAAAAACTGGTATTAAAGCAACTGTGGAGATCTGTCGATTTAAGAGGAGCAGGGTGAGATCATCCATTGCTTTCTGCTGTCTTTTAGTTGAAAGCAGCCAGTGGACAGCTGGATGGCCCCTGGTCTTGCACTCAAACACAGCCACAGAAATATTTGTGTTTCATCATCACATTGCATTTTTCTCCTCTTCTCACAGGCCCTTCCCTCAGCTTCCTCCTGGCTTTCCAAGCCTGTATCACATCCCTTCACACCTGCTGCAGTTTGTTCACATTTAACATGGAGCAGAGCATATTGAGCTCAGCATATTTAGTACCTCCCTTGCTCAACTAAGTTTGCAACTTTTTTTTCAGAGTTCTCTTCATAACGTTGGGAAATAACACTGGATTGTCCATAGGTAGGATGCTCTGAGGACACTGTTGTAGAATCTCAAAGGTGTGGTAGTAACCTGTACTAACACTGCTGCCCTGACTTTGGGTTGGCAACACTGCTCATGGATCAGGATATGCAGGCAGGATTTCAGGAGCAGTTGCACTTTTCAGTTGCTCATTTTCTATGGGAAAGGCTTAATTTCCCAGAAAACTCAGATTTTGTCATGCTGCCACCCTGTGCTATCCTTGAAAAGTCTGCCAAAGGACCATGCAGGCAGTCCTGTGGGATGTGAAGGGAATTGCTGCAGTTACTTAAAATCATCTGACTGAGAAAAAAGGTTTTGCTAGGACTTTTCCATCTGTCTTTGCATAGGCATGGTTGAAATTCCTCCTCAGCTGCTGCAGCAGCACTTGTTCCAGCCCTTGAGTGAACTGCAACCATATCTTGGACAAAGGCACATTGAGCTCCATCCTTTACATCTGACACTTGTCCTCACCCAAAAGAAACGCACGCATGCAGAGGTTGCATTTGCATGTAAATATTACACTGTGATACATTGGGTACCAGCAGACTCACACACTTGAAAGAACAAATTTTGATATTCAGAGATGAGCTCCAGTCCTATCTCCTTTTACAGAAGATTTAATTCAAGGCCAGATACATCCTTATTTTACAAAGCATTTTACAATTAAGTTTGCCAATCCAGATGGATTTTCTTATCTGCTTTAGCCATGTAAAGATTTGAGTTTGCCACACAGTTTGTGTCTGGGAGAAGCCTGTAGACCAATGATATTAAATGGAGGTATCACAAGAAGTTAAGCCATTGAGTTTGCTGTGCAACTTCTATTGGAACACACAGTATGTCCTTCCCTGCTGGGATCCAAGTCTAAACTCTTTCTCTGGACCCATTCTGCAGCTCGGTCAAATGTATCAAGAGATAAATGTCCATAGACACAGTTGTACTTGTCTTCCTAAATACTAAAGAACAGCTGATACCTCACCAAAAGCAGGCTGCTTGGGGCTGACGTTACACCCAGCCTTCACAAAACAAGGCTTTCCCCTTCTCTGCATTACTAAGAACATTTGCCTGAAGAGTTAGCATTTCATTTCATTAGGGTCCATCTGTTCATTATGGTTAATTTCCTGTTGTTTGGTCAGCACAACTTGCAAATGATTGCAAAAGGAAGAACAGGGAGTCAGGTGAAAGCTGCACAACTCTCAAAATAGAACATTAATCCTATTTTTCTACAAATGTCCCTTGGAGTAACGCAGAAAATGGAGAGCTGAGGCACAAGGCATACTCTAAGGTCCCCAAGGAGCAGGGGCCGAGCATGGTGCAGGACATGCTGCTGCCTGAAGAGGGTGGGACACGATCACTATTTCTGCTAAACACTACAGCTGTGTCTGCCACCATGTTTTCAGCTGTTTGATAATTGGTGACAAACATGCATCTCCTCTTCTGGAAGTAGATTAAATTTTCCCTGCTGTGATACATGAGCTTGTTAACTATGCGTGGCTGACTCCTGCTATGACTAGATTGACTTAACCAACAGGCTGCAAAATGGTCTTTATCCCTGTCCCTGGCCATAGCCCCTGAGTCCCTGTCATGTGTCAAGGGCACTGACCTTCATGCTTTGCTCACTGAATCCCACTAAGGCTCATCTGATACTGATTTCTGCTCAGTTTCAGGCTCCCATCTTTGACACACTGCTCCACACTTCCTTGTCTCTCTATGGGTTAATCAGCATATCTGCAGTGGGGTGAGGGTTGATGTTAACTCCAGTAAGCTCTCTTAGCCTGCTTATCCTTGGTTTTCAGACCACCTATCAATTTTCAGGGAGGTTATGGCTCATGACAAAGTCCTGGCAGCATCCAGCTGTCACAGGACTAGGGCTCAGACACATCATCATCTCCTGCATCCCCTTCTCTCTCCAACTGGAGACAGCCACTACATGTATGGGCCCAAGTCAGTTCCATGGGGACACCAAGCTTGGGTTCAAGCCCAGACACTAAGGCTCTGCTTTATCTCTGCCTCAGAATGGAGCACAGCATGTCACTTCAGTGACCCATTAATATTAATAGGTTTATTCATCCTGGTGCAAGCCACCAATTTCAAAAGAATTACAAAGGAGATGAATCTGGAGCCATTCCTTTTCTTCTTTGTGTCTTTCAGAGAGATGATCTACTTTCCAGACTGCTAGTCTCAGCTTACACTCTAATCAGCCAGTCTTTTTAACTAGACTAACTGCCTGGTCCCTTACTCCATGCTCTCCTTTACTGCCCAAGGAATTCCAAAACCTGCTCACCTACTTTGGTTCCACCATGCCCTTGTATAATTCCTACTAGTCTAATTAATTTCCTCCTTCAGGGACAAATGAAAAAAAAACCTAAAAAAGAAAAAAACCCTAAAAACTTGAGAAACAAGGAGAATTAGATACCTACACAGCACATTTCTATTTGGGGCTGCAGATGCAGGTAAAGGAGCAAGTACAAGTGTGACACTTGTAACTTACCCCCCACTTAAAACTACAATGCACAAAACTCGACCATGACTTACGTATATCACATACATTTTTAGAAGCATTTGTTTGAGCTAAGGAAGTACAGGAGGCCAATGAGACAGGCAAAGAAATTTCACATGTAAAAGATATAAGCTCCTAACTATGCTGTGATCTGGAAGCCAGTCCTGCTCCCAAGGTGGCCCACTCAATAACAGCACCAGTGCAGATGGCCTTCAACTCCGTCAGCAAAGAGCTCAGTAACCTTAAAATACATAAATCAAAATTGTTACAGTTGGCAGATGGTTTGATAGGAAGAAATTGCTGTTTAGGGACTGCTTTTTGTCTGCCAAATTCACCCAGATCAAGGTCCACATATGGATTTCTAACCTATCCCTGGTTCCACTAGCGATTATAGTAGTGACTGTGGTATGAACCATGCTAGACATATTATTTCATGAGAGCTGATGCATTAGAGGTAGACAATGAAAAGCTCAGAATGTATTAATTCCATGAGTTACCCCACCTCCATAGTTCCCAGGTATCCAGCTCTGGGGGTTTTGGCAAAGTAGACTTGAAATTCAGATCCTGAACTCATTTCAAACTTTGCTGAAAGTCTGGAGGTGTTTGGATCTGGGATTTTGACTAGTAGCTCCCAAAAGAGGCTGCTAATTTCTCCGGGTTAGGCAGCAGAGGATGGGAGGAACTAGTGTTATTTCACTTTTCTGTAAATGCAGTGCAACCGTCTGTGCAGCTGCTAAACCACAGGAGGAACTGCAAAACAGTCTGACTGTAAAGTCAGTCACTGAGAAACAGCCACTGCCGGGCTGACACAGCCTGCTGGTACTCCTCAAACCCCTGGAAGAAATGCTGCCTGACAGCTGCTTTCTATCTCCTGTGCTTTGCCCCCATCATGTCCCCACTAGTGTCTTTTACAGCCGTAGTCAGATGTACACCAACAATGTATCAGGATGAGTAACATACTAAAAACAAAAATACAGAGCAATCAGGAGCTCCACAAAGCTGCTTGTAAATCTACTAAAAGTGGCATGTTTCCATAATAAACAATCCGTTATCGTGTTGCTCTGTTCCCACTTAGCGGTCGGCCGAGAGAAGAAAGAGGCCGGTTTGCAGGGCGCTGCATTTACCCGGGGGAGGAGACAGTGCGCAATGCTCCGCACTCCCTCTGCCGGCGCTTCCGCTGAGCCCAGCGCAGAAGAGAGAGAACAGAACATCCTCCGGCCGCTCTCATGCCTCTGGCTCTGATGGACGCCAGGCTCAATTAATTCCTACTTGCACTGTGGTGACATCTATGCGGGCACCGTCCGCCAAGTGAGACCTGCTCAGCCAGGCTTTACACAGACAAAGACTAAAAGTGACAGCACCTACATGAAACATGCATGGTGTGGCACAGGGCTGTGAAGAAACACTCTCTAGCTGGGAACCGAAGTCCCTGCTGTCACCTCTGTGAGAAGCAATCCATTGCCATGCACAAAGTAGGCATGAGGCATGTTAGGTTCATGGGTGGGAAGCACTCTGGATACTGAGAGGTTCGCAATTCTGTTGCAGGCAACATTCATGTCCCCTGCTCTGACAGCCTCTTATGCCAACATCCCTGCACATGCAGGGATAAGTAACTGCAAAAACCATCTGCCTTTGCAGAGGTCTGTTGTTGAGGTGTATTCAACTCAATGTACTCAATCATGGCCTAATGAAACGGGCAATACTTGAAAATACAGAAGTACATAGATAGATGCAGCTGGCAGGAACAAGGATGGAATATGCATTCATGTCTGTGTGTTTCATGTTTGCAAAATATGTATTTCTAGAATACAGACTTGATGACCTTAACCTGTAGGACTTTGGAAAGTGTGAATCAGAAAGCAAAGAATCACTGTGTTACCAATCAGCTGCAGGTATCCCCTACTGAGAGTTAGCCTTAGAGTTAAGATACCAACTAAGCCATGCACAGTACGACACTCTCTTAAAGAAAATCCATGGAGAATGGGAGCTTAGGACTTTGCAACCCTTTCCTCCACTCATCCCATGAGTCCCTGACCAATGAAGCTCTCACTCTGCTGGCTACAAAGAGTGGCGGACACGGGGCACCTCAAATTTCCATTAAACAGTCTGCTTCTTGCTAATTAAATCTTGAAGGGTAATGAATTTCAAAAGCCTAATTCCAGACTTATTCTTCCTATGTCACTTTTGATATAATGGGGGCAAATCAGTTCACATAATAGTTTTTAAGGTATAGAGCATTTTAATTTCTGTCTTCTCTGCTGATCTCTAAGCAGAAATAACCCTTTTGATGTCCTGCTTCACATTTCAAAAGGATATGGCAATCATGACAGTTTTAAAATGTGCATGCAATTACAAATGCTAATACAATTAACAGTGAAAGGCTCATACTTGGATCACAAATCCAGCTCTCTTCCAACTCAAACCTTTCCCATAAGCTTCCAAGTAACTAGGTCAGACAGCAGTACAAAACTTCAGATAAAGAAAACTAATGCTTTTATGGAAAACCAGACTAACAGAATTATTCAGAAAGCCCTGAGTAGGCACTGTCAGAGAGTTTAAAGATGGAAGCAGCTCCCTAGCTCCTAAATGGCACAGTCAAATTTCATGCAGGGTAACTCTTGATGTTACCCTGGGGAACTTAGGGGATGCAAAGAATTTGAGTCATTGGTGAACTACAAGTAGGTTTTGTGCTGGTGCTGAATGCAGCTTCTGGATTAGTGCCTGTACCCCCTGCAAGGCACGCATGCACATGCACACACAGAACAGTGATGAAAAATGCATGACCAAGTCTCCTCCCACCGAGGATCAAAGCTCCTGCCTCTAGCAACACTCCTCAGTCCCAGACAGCTTCACATGAACATCTTTTTTGGATTTTCTAACATAGGAAGATATATCAAAAGCCTTAAAAAGGGAAAAAGCACATCTCCGGGGAACAGCACCTTAAGCAGGCAGGCAGTACTTTGTGAAGGAAGGAGGTTTTGTCAGCAGTTTGCAAATACCATGGGCACAAAACCAGCCAGTTTCCCAGAAGAGAGAGAAATCTCCACTTGGCCAAATCCAGAAAAAATTAGCCCAGACATGTTCTCTTTGAATCTGGCACCACAACATGGGGAGTCTCTACCACAACCGGGAATACTTGACATTTCTGAGAACACATATGATGGATTAAAGTAACTGGACTGGGACTGATGTCTCTTCTCAGAAGCTTTGAGGAAATGTCTCTTTACAGGCCCAGGGGACAAGAGGCAGCTGGCTCAAATCAGAGACTGGTCAGCCCATAGCACTCCAGGCTGGGTCAGTATCTCCATTGCTAGGGGCTGTTCCCAGCTGCTCCTCCCTTCCCAGCTCATTGATCCATTTGTGTAGAACAGGGATGCACTGCTGATCACTGCAAGGCTGTGAGAAGGATAGAGATCCTGAATCTTCCAACAGCAGCTGGACACGGCTCTAAAATCTCAAGAACCATTGCTTAGTTTTTTCAGCTCATAGCTGCAAATGGATTTATCTCTTAAGACCATTTTACCAACAGTTCATAACTCTGTAGCTTGCCAGTTGCCCAGTTCTGGATCAGATGGCTGACTGAAATTCTAAGACATCAGAAATCTCTTGATTAAATCAGGTTAAAGAGGTCCCGGGCCTCTCTCCCCTCCTCCCGGAGCAGTCATTCTTTCCTTTACTTAATCACTTAAATCTTTATTCTGCACTACTGCTGCTCCTGCCTTACCTTTCACCCACAAATGAAGAGCTATTTTCTTTCAGAGCAGGATTTGGAGGGCTTTGATTGGAAATTTCTCCTCGTTCCATACTTTTTCAAAGGCTTTGCAGTTCCAAATTGTTCCTCACTCTGGGTTAAAGAGGGCAATGTGGACAGCTGTTTGTTTCTCTGCAAGGCAGGAGCAGGGTCTGGCAGGGAATTACTCAGCCTGGATAAGAGGTCATGAGCTGCTGGCTGACTGTATGTGGTTGGCAGATATGATAGCAAGGGGCTGGTGATGGACAGATGGATTGGAAGCACACAGAACATTTAGGAGCAGTCTCTGCCACCTAGGGAAGAGCTGTGCCTTCGAAGCTGTGGAGGGAAAGACCTTCTCTAAGTTCTGCCAAGGAGTGTCAGTGTGATTACGCAGCAGCCCAAGGGAGCCTGAGCAGATGTGGGGTGGAGTTTGATCCTTCCTGGGTCAAACAAGCAAGCCAAAACCTGGATTAATATCCAGTGTGTCAGGCTGCACATGCGATGCACTGGCAACACTATTTGGATGACAGCAAGTACCCAGATTAGGTGCTGACAACTCCCCTAATGGGATCACGCACAAAATCTGGCCGTAAGAAGAGCTGTCACTCTGACTTTCACAGCCAAAAATGTGAGCAAGCCAGTCACACCTTCCACACTGAAACCCTGCCCAGTGCCCTGGCACAGACAAAGCAGGGGAAAAAGGTTTCCCTTTCCAAGTCAGCTCTCTAAATTAGTGGAGCGGGACCAAAGAGGGCCTGGTGATCAGCACAGCCTCCCAGGCCTGAGAAGACAATTCAGTCCAGTACCGAGTATTTAACAGACAAATAGATAATCTTCAATATCTTCCATATGCTTACAAATTTCTGATCCAGGTGTGGCTCTGCAGTCATTAGTATTAATATTTAAGACTGCGAGTCGGTTTCTTTCCCATCCCCTCATCAAGTCGTAGATGTAACAGTATTAAATACAAAAAAATTACCATCACAAGACCAATGGAAAAAGATATAGCTGTAACACCTAATATGCAGACAGGTGGAAAAGTAATTTCAAAATTGTTCATAGCAACATGTCACAGCTTTCCCTCTGTTGTCTAGAGGAATTCCTACTCTCTGAGATGCAAGAGCCAAGAGAAAGTTAGCTTTGCCAGATGAGCATGGCAAGGGCATATCCCTGTAGAAAGCAGAACGTACACACCATGTCCAACATCCACACAAACTATAAAGATATTTTTCCCGGCTCAGCTTGTGCCTTTTGCTGCACAATAAGTGCATGTAAAGCAGCATCTCTCCACGACGTGGCAGTAGACGCCTGCAGAGCCCGTAACACAGAGCCCTTCTAGTTCAGACCTCTTGTCGTCAAGTGGAGCTGCTTACACAGGCTCCAAGAAACTGAGCAACAAATACAGCCTCGCAAGAGGGTGAGAGAGTTTTGCAAAATTACGAACTTAAAAAAAATTAAGTTTGCCTGCCTTGTTGGCCAGGTTATTTGGCCAGGCTGATCTGCATGTTGAAGTACAAGCATTGCACTTCATTTATAAATACAAAGTCAGACACAGGGCTGGTGAGCTACAGCTGTGGTAGGACCGCACACATCCACACATATATACACAGGCACACAAGAGCAAAATATTATTCCCCACATCAAGTAGGTTTTGACAGGTAATGGACTTTTGGTTAAGTTTTGTGTGAAAAGCCATCAGGAATCTTGGCTATCCAAGGCAATGTTGAACATAAAGCATTTTGTGGGCAGGGTTGGACATGTCCATTAAGATCCCTGGCTGCTCTCCAGCATGATGAAACGTGCCGAGAAGTCCCCTTCCTGGCTTCCTGGGAAGGGAAGGATACTGGGCAGGTGAAGCCCTGCCTGTACTGCTGGGAGCTGGGTTTTTCTGTGCCAGCCATTGCTAGTGAAAAATGGGGTGTCAAGAGTGGAGTGGCCTCTTCTAGGGGAAGATCTTTGTAAAACAAGATGCCAGTGATGGGAGGGAGACGGTAGACACTGACTTAGTTTCACTGCAGTCTCAGTGTGGACTGCAAGGATGAAGGACAGGACACACTAAAAGAGCTTGTGTGAGGCTGGGAAAGGAAGCTGTTGCCTAGTGCTGAGTTCCCCTGATGGAAAAGGGGCACAATTCATTGACTGGCACTTGGAGAAGACCACAAGAACACAACATGTGTTGTATCACCACTGACAAGTAACTGTTAGAATGAAAAATGACAATGAAAAACAAGACACAGAAGCTGTTCATCAAGGGGGGGACTAAAGACATCAGTCAAGTCCCATTAGATATCACGCCACTTACTTTAAGTAGTATTAGTTCAGCAAATGTTATAGACATGTTCAAAGCCATCTTCAGCTAGCAAGGTTCAGAGAAGAAGATCTGCAGACAATCCACTGCTCCATGGTCTTGGGGAGCCGCGATATGCAGTCAGTGTCACCACCACCTTGCCCAGATGCTGCCACTCTCCCACTGAGGCTGCAGCTACTTGCTCCACCTGTGGCACCATGCTCCACTTCTACGGCTAAGCAAGATATTGGAGATCCACCCCTCGACTAACAACATGGGACCATGTGGTGCAGGGATCACTCTGCCTTCAGCGGGAACTTCCAGTCCAGCACAATTCACTTCCAGCCCAGCACAATTCACTTCCAGCTTGTATGAAGAGACTTGTGCTTGCTCTCCCATCTCCTTACACCTGACACTGGAGACATGAAGAAGGACTGAGACAAAATTTGGAGTCAGCCCTATGCAACGGCCTCTGTTTTTTGGAGGAGAGCAAGGTCCTGCCCAAGAAAATGCCATGAGCCAAATCTGGACTGAAACCAGACAGGAGGCAAAGGCATTTGCCACAGTCCGATTGAGCTCCCCAGCAAGCATGGCTCAGCTTTCCCAACACAATACCTGCTTGAGGTGGGAACTGCTCCATGAGCGGCTGTGCTCTCCTGTGCTCTCAGGCAGCCCAGTGCTCACTTGTCTCTCTCTCATGTGGCTTGGATGATGTTTTATTCAGTGCTGCCAAGCCACGGGGCCTTGTCTTTCTGAGATGCACAGGTACCTGCAGGCAAAGCTGGCAGGATGGCACCATGGAGTCAGTGAGGCTCCTGTGCTGCAGGGCAAGCAGGGCTGGAGGCCCAGAGAAGTGAGAGGGGCTCCACTCCGGCTGCTCCCATCAGGGCTGACCTCTGTGATAAGACCCTGCCCTGATGCTTGGCTCTACTGCAGGAAGTTTGTTCTTGTTGCCCCGTTTCCCAGCCCTCTCCCCGCAGGCTGGGGAGGTCACAGCCTTGGGTTGTGCAGAGGAAAGAAACAAGGAGGAACAGGACACCTCTGCCACCCTCTTCCTAGCCAGTCCCTGATGCCTGCAGGGGGACTGGCCAGCAGAGCACTTACAGAGAGAATAGCATAAAAGCAGTTCCCTTGGTTTGGTTTTCCTTGTGAGCACAAGCCGGCACAAACAAACTATCCCCACTATAAATCCTTTATTTGCTCCCTTTTCCCACTCTTCTGCTGGAGGGTTTGTCTCATGTGTTGTGTAGGGCCACACAAACAGCTGATTCAACATCCAACATGAGAGCGGGAAGAGGTGGGAGCTCTGGAGCTCCCTGTGCTTGACTCTGCTGGTAAAGCTGGTTTATCTCCACGAGCTGCTCTCCAAACACATCTCCCCACAGAGTGTATCCTCAGCATTCTCTGATGCTCCCTCCCATTCTGTCCATGCTGCAGAGAGCACACTGATATTTCCATTCCTACTCACGAGGGCAGCTGGGGGAGAAAAACCAGAGGGAAGAAGGAAGAAGCAGACAGAAATGACAATAGAAGAACACATATCTTTAAGCAGCCCAAGTGCAACTGGAAACCATCGGCTTAAGGGAAAACATTGCATGCTAGCATTCAGACCCACTGACTTCACCCTGCCTTCAAGGCAGGACTGATGTGAACCCGAGTGGTGGAAAGCTGCCTGTCCCTCCCAGCTTCAGGTTTTACTGAGGCTGTTTGAGGAGGGGCCATGAATAGGAAGCTGAAGGGTTATTCCAGCAGAAGGCCCTCTGTGCCACTTCACCTCGACCTACTCCCCCACTCTCAGACACACTCAAGACCTAAGTATGGGGCCTACTCAGCAGAGCTGATGATAGGTATGGATGAATATCTCAGACAAAAAGAAGCTGCCAACAAACCATAAGACAACAATGGCACTTTTCGCACATTCAGCACTTCCCCTGCCAGACTCTCCAAGCCCTGAAGAAGCCAAATAGTCTAGTGAGCACCAGGTAAACCCCATTATCTTCAAGAAGGCTGAGTGAATTTAGTCTACTCTCTTAATTTTACTGAAAGGCAAGTCTCAAATATTTAGAACATTGAATCTGTTCAAGATCTCCACCATGCTGACACCAGGCTTTATTCACACAGAATTACAGTGTCAGGGACCTCAAGAGATCATCTAGTCCAATCCTCCTGCTGGAGCAGGAGCCCCTAGATAAGGTCACACAGAAGACATCCAGGCAGGATTTGAATGTCTCCAGAGAAGACTCCACAAGACTCTCTGTCATCCTCACTATGAAAAAGTTTTTTCTCTAATTTCTGTGGAACCTCCTGTGTTCCAGCTTGCACCTCTTGCCCCTTGTCCTATCACTGGAGGTCACCGAGAAGCACCTGGCTCCATCCTCCTGACACTCTTTAAATATTTATAAGCAGTCTCCTCTTCTCCAAGATAAAGAGACCCACCTCCCTCAGCCTTTCTTCATCTTGAAAGTCTGCCCTGTAAGCTCAGGCCAGATACATGCAGAATGAGTATGTTTAATTGTTCTGGACGCTGTGACTATTCCTCTGGAGTCTGCTTGAGTTTCAAGGCCTTACATCCTGAAGCAAAGAAACCCATTTCCCTTCAGTAACACACTTTTAAACGCCTTCATAGAAGTTCATCAAGTGGCTGCAAGACTCCAAGACCCTGAAATCTGCTCTTTGTTTCCAAAACTACTGGATTTTCAAACCTGGGAATGATCAATTCAGGAAATAGGTCTGTGTAAAATCTATTTTGAAATAACAGCTCGGGTGGCAAAACCTGCTGCTGCAATCTCATGTCCTGACCCCACCTCAGATTCAGATAACATTCACCTCAGTCTCTCTGCTTATGGCTCACCTACTAGTTTTGGGGAGGCTGGGGGCGGGGGAGGGGGCAGCTGGACAGGGATACAGAAGTAGCATTGTTGCTTTTAATGTAAACTGCCCACTGAGGAGTCACTGGGCCGAGTGAGGGGAGAGAGAGGGTTTCTGAACAGCCAAATCAGCAATTTTTAACACCTCTGCTTCTGTGAGCTCTGCACAGGCAGGTTCAAACCCTTCCCAGAGGTCAAAGCAGCACCGCCAACAACAGAAGCACAGTAGCAGAAAGCACAATGCACATCGCAGCATTGTGCAAAGCTGAGTAACTGCCCCACCTCATACATAAGGACTGCTGTATCCTCAGGGTAACTCAGCTGGCATCAACAGTTACCACACGTGGTGCCAGCCCCCAATGTTATACAATCCCTAGGAGGCTGCTTGCTGTGACAAACTTACAGCAAGAACCAGCGGTTTGTTGCAAGATCTTCCTAGAGTGCTGGACTTTGCTGACACCCTGTGGGAAGGTGGTTGACAGCCTCTCCCTCACTTGCAGCCTGAGAAAAGCCCTGCGATGTGGCATAGGGAGAATTTTAGGTGCATGTTGAGTTTGGTAGACCATTTACACGCCAGAATTATTATTTTCCTATTATTTCCTGTTATCAGTTCCCCAGGGCAAAGAGAAGCTGTTGGTATCACACAAGCTGTAGCACATCACAACTGGAGTGTTAGTGCTACCCACTGTTTACATTTATCCTTCCTGTGTCTCTGTTTGACCCAAGAGATGTTAATAGCCTCAAGGTCAAAGAGAGGAGAGTGCTGCAGAAAGGACTTCTTCCATAAGTGACCTTGAACCAAATGTCTTTGTGTTATAGAGGTCATAGGAAAAAGCTCTATTCAGAAAAAGGTTCTGTCAAGCCCAAAGATGCCTTCTTTCATTCCCCTGCTTCTTTTTGAATGTAAAAACACTGCAATGTATCCCCGTATTTCTGAGGATTAAGGTCTAAATTATTAACACGTGTCACTCCTTTCACCCCACACACAGCATCCATCATCAGGTACCTTGCAAAAGGAATTCTCTAGCTGTAGTTGCAGTAGTTGCCTGAGGTTTTGCTCCTATCTCACCACAGCCAGCAGTAACCCACATTTTAATCCTCAGCTTAAAGCAATGAGGAAGGAAAAGAAATCCATCCATCTTTACAGCCAAGAACACTAACTCTGGCTCCAAATGCATGTTCTCTCCATGTTTTTGTTTTTTGGCTATTTGCAACATTTGAACTGACACAGAACTGATACCTGAATTTTAGTATCCATGAAAACCAAACTAAGAACTAAAAAGCAATCAGAACAGATTTTGCAGTGTCAAATTCAGTTATCCAGAAGCAAATGACCACTTCAAATTCCAAGTGCTTCTGGCCCTTCCTATGTTCCTCCCAGCTGGATCTCCATCTGCCTCCTCCACCCATCTCCTGTCCCAATTTGAGGTCTCCAGTATTTCAGCAGGTACCTCAGCACAGGGCCACTATTGCTGGTACATGTTATATCAGCCAAGTGAAGGAAAGCCTATGGCTGTAGTGCAGGACATTCTCTGAAGTTCCCAAGGTCTTGGTTTAGATGCTTTTACAGCTGTTAGGGCTTGCTAAAACCTGACCGTTTCTTTCCTCAATCCAACTGGGGTAGAAGTGAGCAAGGTTGCAAAGCAGCAGGACTGTGACTCTCTCCCAGCAGCATGCACGCTCCCAGCACCATGCTGGGGCTATGATACAAGAGGGAGAGGTGGCTGGGGCTGGGTACCAATTTCACACTGCTGTCCTAACACAAGTTCAGTATGTGCCTGTTTCTCCTCCTGCTCCCACCAGCTGGTGTCTGGCTGGCTCTAACTGGTTGTCTCAGGTTTGATCTCCAGGATCAAAGAGGTGCTGTGGGCTCAGAGGGGCAGGGAGTCTCTTCTTTGCCATCTGTCTAAAGGAATAATGCAGCCTTGGCTCTTAGACAGAACCTGTGTTTCCTCACTTACAGCAACACAGGAGACTTTGCCCCACCGTGCATGCACTGATTCCTAAAAGACTTCTCCAAAATCCCGCTGGCATCAGATCAGACCTTACCATAGCAGCAGCACAGAGGAAGCACAGCAAATACATGTTAAATCCAGTCCTTTATACTAGAATTTCAGAAAGAGGAGATCTGCTGCAAAAATCCTGAATCCAAGAAATTGCAACTCTCTGCTTCTTATTTCCACTTCCGTGACAAACCAAAACATGAGGCTGAAGCCACTAACCCTGGAAAGCTAAACTGAAAAACTCATCTTCAAACTACATAAATGGCTGCCCCAGCTCCAGTGAATCCCTTGGAGGCTCTTCTGCATCTCCACTAAGCACAGTAATACTGCACTACATTTATTCAGACCATATGTAATACGCAGAAGAGCCCATTAAAGCTTAAACAGCACAATAAACATTTGGAAAAGCACAGTGACCAGATTTATGGGGCTTGGATACCTGCCAGCATGACCCACCAGAATTCGATCCTTAAGTTTTTGTGTAAGCCCAAGAAATACATACAACACACATGAGAATGTGCTGTTATCCTTGGAAAAAAGATAAACAGCTCCCAAAACCCATCCCCAGCACTGGAATATGATGGCCTTCCACTGCATCTGATTAGACTTATTTTAAATCAAGGCCATAAAGGGGGTCTTGGCGAGGAGAAATAAATGTAGCATGACAAAACATCATCCCAGAGCACACAGTAAAAGCAAGAAAGATGAAAAGATTTAGTCACATAATTTACATTCAAGAGGAGAGATGAGGCCTGATGCAGAAAGAGAGCTTGCTTCACCAAATTCCAAGATACTTTGGTGCAAATTTTCCTCCACAGGGATGATGTGATATCTATCTCCTGTGCCACCTACCAGGTTGGAGAAGGGAGAATGCTGTCTCAACAGAAAGTGTGAAATGATGACAGATCCCAGAGCATACAAAATATTTTGTCCCAATAATCTGCAAAAACCTTGAGCTTTCACTTGTACAAAGCACTTTGGGATAGTGGGAGAGCAAGGCATTGGTTTGATATAAATGTTCCCCTATTTACCAAGGCAAATGACAGTTGGAAGAGTTCCAGTTTCCTGATTTCTCAGGCATATTGTGACAAGATTTTTTCTTTCTCTACATTTACTAACATTTATGTCTACAAACAGTATTTTCCATACCTACAGCTCCTTCCAGTTCACAAGCAGGATTTAGTACAGCCATAAGCATCTTGTGCTCTAATTGGAAGCCAGAGTCCTTCTAAAACCCATCCAGGGTAGAATACCATCTCCAAACTTAAACCAAAAGGAAAAAGATAAAAGAACAGTACAAGATTCTGCTTTTTAAAATCCTGCCTCATTTGTTATGATAAAGGAGAGTATTGCAGATTAGCTGGCAATACATGGAAGGAGTTGCCCACCTCCCACACATGATTTCCCAGAAAATGTTTTTACAAGTTTAAGATGAGCTGTTACATAAAGTTATACAGAAGAAAAACTAAAGTGTGACGACAGATTTACTTACATGTGGCTGAGGATGTGAAGATGCCCTCGCTGTTAAAGAATGGACTCAGAAGCAATGCTATGTTTTTCTTGTTAAACCACAGAAAAAGGCTATTTGTGTTTATCTGCTGACTGGGAGGTGGGTTGTGCACTGAGAACAAAAGCTACATGCAAAGGCGCATTCTCTCACCCACTGGCACTGGCACGCTCAGGGACAGCTTTGTGTGGGACAAGGTCTAGCACCAGCAGCCACAGAGGAGCACAGAGCATGGGGGTCTCTGGTCAGATTGCTGCAGGGTATGAGTTGCTGAAAAGACCACACATTTGATGACCACAAAATCTAGTGAGGAGGCACAGAGCAGTAAAGGGTCCTTCAGGAGGAAAAGATGTGTTGAAGCAATGGCATGTAAAATAGAGCACACGCCAATGCAAAGTCTTAGTAGCTCCTGAGGGGGAGGTCAGGCAGTCAGAGATCTATCCAAGGCAGATGTGTCAATGTTAGCTCACAAATCAACAGGCACAAGAGTTTGGGATGGCAAACACATGACAGGACAGGCAGGGAGGGAACAAAGTCAGTGGGAAGAGCAATGTGTTTTCGGACACATCCCTCTTCCACTTGGACAAGGAATGCTCTGCTCAAGCTCCAAACAGCTGCCTGACTGCTTGAACAGACTCAGCCAAACTGCCCTGTGTATGGGGCTGGGGACATCTCCAACACAAGCTATCATAATCAAAATACACAGTAGGAGACAAGTAGTGGATGAAGCATCTGAAGTGGAAAGCAGAGGACAAGAGACATCCAGGGTTGACTCTGGACAAGACTTACAGGTGGAATAATGTGGCCAACCATCGCAGGGAACCAGGTCTGCAGCACCAAAGGGACCTATGTGTCAGGAGCTGAAACAGAATGTAGGCTCCTGAGCAATTTCTTCTTCTACAGAACGCTGTGTACCCTGCACATACAGCAGTTTGATTGAGGAAAGAGGGAGATCCAGGAAACCATTATCCCTTTTCCCTTCCTCCTCACTCACACTGATCCTGTCCAGAACTGACATGGGGCAGAGTCTGTGCACAAAACCAGCTGCTTCATCCACATCACAGCTACAGTCAGCCCTGCTCTACATGCTGTTGCAGCATATGAAGAAGAGTGAACTGCTCCTTTTGTCTCTTCTACACAGGTAACTGGGGTTCATCTCCGGAAAGGAAGTTTAGATGAGGTAATTCACCATGCTTTGGGTAGGATGACAACAGAGTGAGACCAGGGTGAGATCTATTTTGGGCTAAAGATACCCTTGCATATGCATGAAGGGATGAATGTGTGTTCATTTGGAGGACTGGGGGCCCAGAGACTTTTAAGGGCATCCTGAATCTCTTACATCCACTGTAAAACAGGGCAAACCACTTTAATGTTTATTTGCCCATTTTCCTCAAGTATAGTATTTCTTCAAAACTGATATGGAAGTTGACCCATTCCTGCAGATCTAGGTAGCTGTGCATTGGCAACTCAACCAGTTGGTGTGCTAGAGAATTCACAAAAGCAAATAATGGAAAGTCACAACTTGAAGCTAAAATTTATATATCTGGCTCCCATTCCAGCTTTGGGACCTTTCAAAACCACTTTCGTACTCTTGTTTTCCTAGTTCTAAAATCAAACCCATATTTCACAGACAGGCCAAGAGAGTGGGTGCATGTTTGGGTTCTACCTCAAGGTCTATGGTACAGTTAGCTCTACAGAACGGCAATGCTGTACTACTGGCATTACTACAACTGTGAGATTCACATGATGCTTTCTTTTCAGTATTATTCTTAGGAACAATTCCTGGGAAGATTTTGGTTTCACTAAAAAAAGAAAAAAGATAGATTATAGGCAGCTAGAGACAAAAATAATCCCATTCCCATGCGGTTTATGCTATTTAAAGGGCCATAATACCTATTTTTGAAAAGATCACTTTCAGAAGACAAACAACTGACAACACAAAGAAATTGGGAAAATACACATAAAAGCCAAAAGCTTTAGATTTGCCTGACATGACCCAGAGTATGGAAGCAGGGGGTGGAAGCATGCCCTGGGCAACATAGCCCAGCCATCTTTCCTGCAGAACAAGAGCAGGAAGTAGTTTTTCTAACCAATTTTTAGAGAATCTTGGTTTTGAGCCAGGAGGCTGAAGGGTGAACACAGCAGCACAGTGCAGAGAGACTATTTTGTCCCATGGTCCCTCATTTCTGTTCACTGCCCTGGCTATGGTGAGTGGGAAAAAAATGCCATGCATTCACCATGAATTGCAAATCCACACAGTGGCATAAGTTCATAAGTATCTGGTGGCTGGACAGAAACCACTGAGCTAATAACATCTATGTCTTGCAACGAACAACAGTTGGAGGAACCATGGAACTAGAAGACAGTGGGAATATGCCCCAGATGGCACTGGATAAAGCAGGAAAGTCTTACTCCTCCCAAGGCCATCTGCTAGGGAAAGCTGTTTGCTGGGACCCAGAGGTATAACAATGGGATGAGGTGAGTGCTGGGAGTATGGGGATTTCACAACAGGGCAGGATCACTTTTGATTCTGGCCCATCCCAACCTCATGCAACTGCTGTGAACCATTAACCTTGTCCTGTACTATAACCTGGAAGTAATTTAGACATATTCACAACATGGAAAATCCAAAGCCACAGATTCAAGAGTTAGTTTAGGTCCATTCAGATCTACATATTTCACTCTGTGATCATTTCAGACTCCATCGAAAGCTCTGGGTAAAGAATCAGACAAGAGAAGTACCACATTCAGTTACTGCTGATGCTCCCCATATAGTTACCATCCTTAACTGCCAGAGGGAAATTAATGAGAGATGTCTCAGACACAATATCTTCAGAGGGAGACTCTCTGCACATCACCCACTGATTTCTCATTTATTCTGAAGTTTGAAACAAAATATTTGGGGCAACTTCATATGGGACAAGGCTGACCACAGAAGACTAAACTTACTTTGTTTGTCTATAATATTAATAAGCACATTATGTAATTTCCTTAGCTTACTGATGCAGCAACTGTGGTTACAAGACAGGATGGGATTTCCTTGAGGTCATTCCCCCAAACTGTGAGAGTTGTTATTTTCCTGGCTCACCCACAAACAGAGCAGTTTACTCTTCTGAAACAGTAATGCCTGACCGTTGAAAAACTTTGCCAATCAAAACATTGTGGTCTTACCCCGTTTTAATAATCTAAGGCATCAATCTCCCCCTTAGTATTTGTTTGATGTGTTCTGCACCCTGGTGAAATATCCCCTCCAGACCTTCCTGAGCTCAGGCTCCGATTGAAGAGAGATGCCCCACATCGGGCCTGCAGCTTTCTCTCTGAAACCTTTAGCAGGGAATGGTGGTAAAAGGTATTTATTTTCATGTATTGAGGAAAGACCCTATATTTCAGCCTCTTTTTTTTCCATCACTCAGAGATGGGCCCGGGGCCAAAACGGTGCTGCTAAGCTTGTTTTCTATTTAAAACCTTCATTTTTATTAATAACCCTTTACAGCCTACACACCGGCACTGCGGGAGTTGCATTTCCGTGTTATGTCATCATGAACCGTTATGTATTTAATTCCTGTACCCACAAACCCATATGGACATCATTAAACACGTACTGTACAGTATTAAAACTGTGTTCCATAAAGTGTGATTTAGAAAAAGAAAAAAAAAGTGCGGATTTTTTTTTCCTAAGGTCATGGGAAAATGAAGAAGTAGAGGAGAGAGGAAGGGTTCAGCAGTGCTGCGGGTTAGCTCATAGCCTTCCATGCCTGCAGACTGAAAACCCAGCCCACCATATCCAGCATGGAAGATTAATTACCCAGTTACTTCAAGGCAGAGATGATGAATTTATGTTTGGCAGACCACAGAGGCAACTTCTACAAAAAATCACAGGTTACAAACCAGCACAAGACTTTGCTGGTTCTACCAAACTAGGTTTCTGTCACTTCCTCTTAAACATGTTGACTATAGTGGGGCAAAAGAGCAGGTTTCCCCACATAGCTGAGAGTTTCTTATTGTCACTGGCACAAATGAGGGTAGACACTTACCCCACTTGTGATGCATGTGTGGCTTACAGTTTGCTCTCCATTTTCCACAGACTGGCTTCAATCTGTGCTAGCAACAAATCCAGCAATCAGGCAACTACTGCTAGGCAGTGAAGGCACACTTACCCTCAGCCCCAAGATCTTGCCTGTGTCCAGAACACTCCTATCATCTCTGTTAAGTCTTATGTGGGGCTGAAGATTAAAAGATATAGGAAAGAGAGAAAGTGATGAAAAAAAATACTTCAGACATCAAATAAACACAATGTACAAAGCACCAGTGAGAGAAGCAGAAATTACTGTAGAAATGCTGGGGGAAACAGGGGAGAGCACATTGAGAGGGAAGCAAAGAACATCCAAGGGATGCAAGAGAATGGAAAAACCTAGTGACGATTAAAAATGGCATAAAAAAAGACATGTCACACTGAAGCAGAGAAATTGATGCAGTCAGGGATGGCATAAGAAAGTAAAAAGCACACACAATGTAAGAATGAAAAGCAGTTTTAAAATGCCCAGGAAAATAAAAAATTTATGCGTGTAACCAAAATAAGAGACAGTGAGTGAGCTGCTCATAACAAAACTAGACAGCTTGGGATGACCTAGTCCTTTTAACTGGAGTGAAAATTGACAAATCCTGTTTGATGGCTCAATTCCCCTCTGATCATGAAGCAAGTACTAGTCGCAGCAAATGAACCACTGTGAATATGACATCTGACAGGGTTTTTCAGCAATATCCAGACTCAGAAAGAATTTCTGCATCATCTTGTGCTTATTGCTTTGTTTCCAAGCAGCTGCATTCCCCTTTGGAGACTGTATTGGTGCTCCCTCAGTTTTACAGCTATACAATTCAAAGTTCCCCCACAAAGATACATACCAAATTGCTTTCAAGCACTTTTTTGTTTACTTTATGCAATATTAGTAAAAATAAATGCCCCAAAAGAGCATTCAGGGCACACACACAAATTATCTGCCATGTAAAACCTATAAATATTCAAGCCAGTTGAGCCTATCCAATGGTTTTGCTGTGTGACATCTATGTTCAGGGGTCTCCAAGAATAGATGTCACCTACTGTCATCCCTAGGAAGCTGATGACTTAAATGAATGTAAATTAGTTGTGCTGGCTCCAAAGCCTGTGCACACATACTCCATAAATGTCCATTTCCAGGAAAGATAGAAGAGTTCAGATGATTTGCAGAGAGGGTTACTGATGAATGAACCAGCTCCCTCCAGAATTTTCCATTCCCATCAAACAAACATAGACACAAATATTCACACAAATTACTTTGGGTGTGTATGTGCTCCCATTGAATACGGTCCAATTATTCACTATGTAGGAAACTACCACATGCATAAATGTTTCGAGAAGAACTACTCTCCAGATGAGGCTGACAGCAAGTTTAATATCATCTAGCTGCAGTACTCTGTTTTTGACATGTGTCTCTGTAGGGCTGTGTTCTACTTCATGCAAAATTCAGAATTTGCTTTGATGTTTCAAAAAAAAAGGGTCTTAGAAGAAGAAACAGACATGATGAGGAAAACTTCAGGAAACCAGTAAAGGACTGTTAGAGCCCCAAGCTCTTAAATGCTCTATTAAGTGCTCTGTTTTGGGTCAGAGCTTTCTTACATTCCTTATCATGTCTTCTGCTTATACAGCTTCCTGGCTTGTGATTGTATCTGAAATGAACATTTCTAAAATGGAGATGAGATTGGATATTTTTTTAGCATATACTAAAATAGAAAAAAAGGTGTCAGAAAGCAACATTTTTTTGTTAAACACAAAAATTCTCCTCTCACTGATATAAATTCAATCTTCACAAACATTATTTACCCTGACAGGGATCAGGACTTATTGGGCAGTAAACCAGGCCTCAGTAGTTTACACGACTGTCAACAAAAAAATTAAATATAAAACACTTGTCATAAATACACATGGCCAAAATTTTCTGATTTATGAGGCTGCTGAATGATTGAGGTAAGAATGTATTTTTATAAAAGCTTTAAGAGAAAACAGAGAAAAAAAGGAAAGAAAAAGGGTAGCAATTACATAATGCACTGGAGATCAGCCTTCCATAAGAAGGAGGAGGAGGAGGCTTCTCCATTTCATCCCTTGCCTAATTATCCACAAGCACCAAACTTTCAAAGTATTAAATTTTTCATAGGCTGGAAGCACCACAAAGCATCCTTCATCAGCCTGGCCTTTTGGCATCTCTCCCTCTCCAAATGCAAATGCTACATCTGGAAAAGGCAGGAATCCTCTCTCCTGCCTGAAAGCCCCCTTTTATCGCTGTCCTCTGCAGAACTCCTACTTCTTGCAACCATGCACTCCAACATACTACTTTAAAGAAGGATTTCTCCTCATCTGCTGGATGTCTGCCTCTTCTAAAAAGTCCCAGCTCACCTTCAGAGGCAGCTCTCTATTTAGTGTAGGGCACCCTGCCATCTCATCAGACAAGTATCTGTAAAACAACACCCTCCCAAACACCCCGATGAGCGTGAAAACGATAACAATGAAGCAAGAAGAGCATCTCATTAGCTGGTATGGCCAGTGCAATTCAGCTGCCGGAGGAGGGTTCCTCCTCCCCCCAGGGGATGACACTGATGCATCATGAACATTAATAACATTGTTAGTCCACGTCTAACAGAGCCTTCCTTTGTGCATTGAGACAGACCAGCAAACAATAAGATACTTTTGTACTGATCTGTTGCTGGAAGAGTTTAAAGCTGTTTGCAGGAATGTGAATGACTCTTGCAGTTTACCCCAGTTGCCCCAGGCCCTTAACTTAACTATAAAGGTGAGAATGGGGGGGTGAAGGACCCAATCCGGACTCTGCAAGATACTTCAACACCCAGGTCACTAGCTGCAGGGACAGCTGAAGAATCATATTATCTGAACCACAGAAAGAAGAGTGTTCATTTTTGTTAGCTACACATCTCCCTCCTATCCATTCCATAGAAAGAAATGGTAATATATACTGGTCCCACTACAAAATAAAAGTTACCCCAACTAACCATTCTGAATGTCTTGCCTCCCATTGCCTGTATCATCAGGGTCTAGTAGCCTTACATCGCACCCTTTGGTCCTCACCTGGGGACCTCACACTGCACTGTCCTTGGTGTCACAGTGCTGTGTCTGGGCTTTTACATGAGGAAACCCTTCCTGCTTCTCTTTTACTTAGTAAGTATTCATAACATCTCAAACGAGCATTGCACCAGGTCCTGTTATTTGAGCCCTTTCTTTGCTAGATGCTGGCAGGGGAAAAAGGGATGAGCCACAAACCAATGCTCTCCCAGAGCTCCCACTGGAAAAGCAAGGTATTAAGTAGGAAGGACAAGGCACAGCCCAGCAGATCAAGTTCCAGCTATGCAGCTTCAGAGACACGAAGACCATTCACTGAAGAATTTGTCACCTGGCAAACCATTTGCTGGATATCTCCATGCATGTCTTTCCATTCTGCATCCAACCTGCTGTTTGGTAAGGCTGATAAAAACTACCCAAATTCTAGGGTTTAGGACAATATTTCAATAGAAACTGAGATAATTTTTTGGCAAAAAAACAGTTCCATGAGAAGAAAATTCTTTTTTTAGCCAGATTAAGAGGATAATCAGCACTTCTACAAAATCTGGCATTTCAATGAAAATCAGAAGATTGATTTAATTTTACCATCCTCAACAACTCTCCAGCTCCCCTAGCAAGCAAGGACAATTTTGGTGAGGATTTATCTAATCCTTAAAAAAAGGACTGAGACCAGCAACCTACTCAGCAAGGATCAACAAAGATGGCAACACTGCTAATTCACTAGTGAACCAGGATTTCAGTAATTCACCAGTAAACCTGTTTCAAGACTCTGATGAAGGCTGTCTCTGGTATGAGTCATTCACACTTCATTCCCAGCACATTTGTATGGGAAAGGAAAAGCTTTATCTGTTAGATACGGTGCCCTTGCCATCCTAACCCCACAGCTGTTGCATTGGGTCTCTTCTAACAAAGCAAAATAGACATTTTTTGTCTCTCAACATCCAACATTTTCTTCTTCTTTTATATTTTCAAGCACTAGGTATCTCAGGTTACCAGTGATTTTTTTTGCGGTGGTTCCCAAATGAGCCTGAACTGGTCTGATTTTTCAAACCCACAAGACTATAATTGAAAGCAAATGTAATCAGACATATACAATGTTCTGAGGTTCACCACAGTGCACTGCAGTCAGCATTACTGGAGTGCCTATTAAAGCTCCTTGGAGTTGGGAAGCAAATACAGCTTGCAAGAATCCTGCAAATAAGCAGCATTTATTAGATTAGACTAAAGTATCACAAAGCCACAGTCAATCCTCTATTTAGAATATATCCGAGGTCTGTTTAAAGGAACATCTTTCCTGAGTTTGGGCCAATTGTTTTAAGAGCTGTGAGTGGGAACAAGAAAAGAATTATACTTTTTAACACAACAAATTCTGCAATTCTTACATCATCATAAGTCTTGAATATTGCCCTACTGTCAGCAGAGTTGTTCTAATCAAACTCTGGTAATACTGGAAAAAGAAAGTGGCACAAAGACAAAGGGCATCTTTGAAGGCAGACACACAGCTCCAGCTAGAGATAAGCAGTAGCAAATCCCTTCCATAAACCTCCCAAACAAAATGCAAGCATTAAAAGCGGCGGGGGGAGGGTCTTAATTGATTCCCACTGGCACTTGAGTCTGCACTTAAAAGCAGGTCTAGGGTTATCTGTGAAATTTCAATTAAATCAAAAGCTTTGATAACATGATAACTCACTCCAGAGTTTGGAGTCAAAACATGTTGTTATTTGATCCTCTGCTTGTGTTTCTAGGAACAGTATGCATGAAAGACAGTCAGCTGCAGACCAGTCAAGAATATGTAAAGGGTGGAAATCCACTTGAGGTCTGGTCTTTTTTAAACTCCCTAAGTCCTGAAGAAGGCACCTTGTCACCTCAAGATACAGAAGGACAGAGCAAAACAGATCATCTCAGACGCATGCAGCACTCCAGGGAATGGTTCCCCACTGCTACAAATGTTTTTTTTTTCTTTCCAGGCTTCTAAAGGCAAGATTTTGAACAGCAGCATTATGAGGATACAAAATTCTGTGTGCACAAAACACTAATCCCTGTGCATGTGATGAAATGGATTTCCAGAACAAGCCCTTTGGTGGCATCAAAAGGTCAGGTGCACCAAACAATAATAGTTTAACGCACTGTTATGATACAGCCAAACCAGAAAGGAAGTTCAGTTCTCCTAACTCAAAGCTGGAAGTGGTGGCTCTCTAGAGAGACTTGACTTGCTTTACTTGTTGTTCAACACTCTCTAATTGCAAATGCCTCCTCTCTCTCTTCAGTGGCAATTGCCGGATGTTAAGGGCAGCATCTGAGACTCTCAGAGACTCTCCTCATCAGAGACTGAGGAGTATCACTTCTGCTTCCTGGTGCTTAGACAGAAATCCTCCACCTTAAATAAATGTGAGATGTCAACTCACACTCGCCTGTACTCAACAGTATTAAAATACATTTTAAGCAATGCCTTCCTTTGTAACATACAGTACAGCCTGGTAAAAGCCTTCCAAAGGTAATATGTTAAACCATAAGGTCTTATGTTAAACCCAACCAGTTCAGAATTACATATTGGTTTGGACTAGGCATGTGTACATGAGAAAAACATCCCTTTTATAACCTGCAAGGCTATTAGTCCTCAACAGCATTAAAAATAAAGGGACTCTCCAGAGAAGCAATGTCAAAATTACATAGTGATCAACAATAGGAAGTGCAGGGCAGTGGAATATCTTGTCTGACCCCAAGCAGCACTGAGGAATAATTTATCACTCTGGCAGCATACTCCCCATTGAGCACGTCTGTCCCTAGTTGCTCTCCTCTTCAGAGTGGAAAATGATCCTCATTAAACAATAGTGCAACCATATTAAATATAGACATGGCAATGACAAGCTGGATTCTTCTCCAAGATATAATTATATTTGTAACATAAGCTCCCTATTCTTGTTTTTCAGAGACATGACACGCAGAGGACATGACAGGCTATATTCAATTCTGTCATCTTAGAGAAAAGTGAACTCCACCTCATCTCCTCCTGCCTGGCAGGTCATGAGTCAACTAAATCAGATACCTCAGTGTGTGTAATTAACCTGCTAGCAGGGGCTCACCAGAACAAGGCATCCAGATAAGAAGAGGAAGTCCCCATCCCTTTTCCTCTTCTCAGTTCCTGACTTATCCACAAAGCACAGCAAGACCAGACGCTTCTCTTCTTTATGGACCTAAAGATCTCTTCTGTGTTTATCTGCATGGGTGATTCAACCCTGTGGGCTGCCCCTAATCCGGGGCATCAAACCAAGCTTTAATTGGAGACTTTCACAAGATACTGTGGCACTGAGCCAAACATTCATAGAAGTGAGGGCTCAAGGATAATGATTGCTCCAAATCATTCACGTGAAGCTTGATAACCTCCAAATGGTTATTTTGGTTCTACTCCAATCCTTCCTCATTAGCCTGGGTTTCCCCCATTGCTAGATGAATAAATTTGTTCTTTTGACTTGCTAACTAGTTTCACAAATAGAAGCACTGGCAGAACAGGCTTTCCTGACAGGTTCTGGAAGCAATGTTTCTTCCAGCATTGACTGATAACTTTAAAACCAAATTATTTATTTAACTGTTCATTTCTAGAATTATGCTATGAAAGAAACAGAGTTTCTTTAGTACAATTAAATCCTCTTAGCAAACCTCTGAAACAACACAGCTGCAATTATATTGCAGATACAGCCAGGAGATGTGAAATGCATTTCCAACATCACAAAATAAATCAATGAGACAAAATGGAGTGGATTTCCCAATCCGCTGCACTAACCACTGAACTTCTTTAGAAGGAAATAATTTCATGGGTTAAGTTAAACGTTAAGCAAACTATCACTTTTTAACTGAATAAATAGTCATTGGCAAATTATCAGCAGTGATTGCTCTTTTAGAATATGAACAAAAATTACTGGACAGGAAAAAGGCCCTTGAGCCAACAAGCTCATTTGAGTTCTTCTAATGGCAATAATTCTGCATTTCAAAATATCTCTTCAGTCCCGACACTTCTACAGAGAAAAAAAAAAATAAATCTTGAATCTGTGTCCATTAACTGCAAACTTTTACTAACCCTGGCACTACTGTTGTGTTTGGTCGCAGCAAGGCAGAGTCCAGTGCCACTGCTGAAGCTGCAGCACCCCAGCAACGTTGTGATCTCAGTCACATTCTGATAGATTTTGGGTGAGTCTGGTTATTGTTAACCCATCCTGTGTCCGTGACAGCAGGCCACTTTTAAACCTGCTGCAAGCTCATAACCAATCTGGGCAAAAGCTATTTCTGTACACTTGGCTGTCCATGCCGTCACTACATTAAACTATCAAACTATCTTTGCACCACTCAGAAATCTGTCCTCTCACAGTCAGACCTACAAGGCATGGGCAAACCCAAATGTGATATTCAAGGCAAGGCTACTTATGATTACAAATGTGATAGCTGAATTTACTGTATGGTAAGGGCATTAACATGTGCTAGCTCAGCTGCTTGTCATCTAAATCTTTTTTTTGTGGTTGGTGAACCTATTCCATTTTATCTGCTTTCTGTTTTCCCCCAAGTTTATTGTTTGATATTTATCTACATATAATACATATATTTTTCATTTTCTGGATGAGTACTAAAAAGACTCAAATCTTCACTCAGGAAGGCTGAGTTATTTGCTGTTATCACCAACACTGAAGTCAGTATCAAATCTCAACTTCCTAATTTGATATTCCTGCCCAAATAATTTATACTTTGAAATGAAGGGAGAAGTCCCACATGAAACTAAAGAAGAGGACAAATAATCCACTTGTTACTTCATTTTTTCCCCATTCCTAGAGTATCCTCCAGCCCTGCATTGTCTTAGTTTACTTAAGATAACAGTCTTCAAGAGAGACCTTCCCAAAGATCATGATAATACACACTGATGCAAGGCAGTGTACACTGTCAGTGTACACTGTCTAGAGCCCCATCTGACAACAACCAAGTCCCAGAGACAGAGCTCCTGCTCTCCGGGTCAGAGGGGGCACAACTGTGAGTCAGTCACACTCAGTCCTCAGTTTCTGGGGCGTGAGGCTGCCTGACCTCTCAGCCACAGATCTATTACAGTCCCACACTCTGGGCAGGGACTGGAAAGCACTTCTGCAATTCAGAAGCCAAGAACACATTTTACCAACATTTTAAGTGCTGAGGCCAAATATTTCTACATAAATACAGCCCTAAAACAGTCACTTTTGAAAAACTAAACACAGGTGCACTGCTTTGATTCTCAGAGAGCTGTGGTACCTAATTCCCACTGACATCAGTGAGAGCTGGATGACTAATTAGGAGCTGACAAGCAAGGCTCTTGGCAAACTTGCTCGTAACAGGTTCCTGCATTCTTAGCTACCTACATCTCAGTGAAGTCATTCTCTGAAAGTATTAACTTTTTCTTCCTTTCAGAACCATGGGTCTTAACTGCCGCCATCTTTATTCCAACCTTTTCCTGCTTTATTTTACAATTTGCTTATCAGCTGATTAATCTCTTAAAAAAAGAAAAACTTTCTGTTTTTTCATTTCTTAGGGAAATTCATTTCCATTCTGTACCTGTCAAGTGGAATGAATTTCCCTAATAAAACGCATGCACTGAACTGTCCAACACCACTGCCAAGTGCAGAATGTAACATTGATTGTCTTAAAATGATGCTGACCACATTTCATAATGATGTGAAAATTATTTGTACTGTAAAACCTGTAATAAAAAGAATTCACAAAAGAAGAATGACAGCTTTTCTCATAGCACATCTGCTCAGAGACTCAACTATCAAATGAGTTGGGAAACAATTCCAAAGGGATGAAATAGAAGAGAAATATAAGAAAAACTATTTGTGCAATATCAAATACACTGGAATAATTATAGATATTGCACATATGTTAACTTTCATTCCTCTACCAACAGCTATTGTTATTACAGGTTAGACTATAGTACATTTGGGGGAAAAGAAAGAGTCATTTGTAAACAGAGTCATGCTTACAGATAGAAAAAGGCACGCTATGGAACTGTGCTCTAGCATTGATAAACTGGAAAACTAAAGCATGCTTCCCTAACATGGTCACTGCATTTTTTATGTTACGTGAAAAATAAGGGCAGAATCCAGCTTCCATTCTACAGTGACTGCCTGGCATCTGACTATCTGAATGTTATACCAGTATTTACATGACAGAGATACAATCAGTAAAGTTTATGGCTACAGACCACAAGAAAGCATTTCTGTTCTTCAGTTAAAGGCCTCTTCAGCATTAAGTCAAATTTCTGCATCAAATTTCCTAACATTATGTGGTATATCTAATAAGTTCCCAAGTATTCCTGAATTTGCATATTTTGAAAATTGCTTTATGATTCTTCCAGGAAAAATAACCTCAGACATAGGACACTGTTTTAAATTCTCTTTTTAATATTAGTAGTGGGGGTTTAAACAGAAATCTTGTTTGAGTTTGCATGCATTTCTGCAGGGGAGTATTGGAGTACTGAATCCTTGGTACTTCACCTGCTTTTTAGACTAGATCCAGACCCAGCAAGAAAAAGTGAGCTCTCACACAAGTGATCTGACTCTGCTATTTTCAACCTCAAAGAAGGCCTTAAAAGCAGTGGACCATATGTGCTGTCTAATTGATTAATCGTATTTATGTTATTTCTATTAAAAAAGAATCATTAAAAAAATGGTTTCTGAGATTTTGTTTGTTGACTATGAGCCCTGGCCTGACCTCAGCCTTGAATTTAAATCCCCAGTAGAAGTCAGAAATTAATCCACCTTAGGCTTAGTTATCAGCAATTATAATTATTAACAGAAGTATACAGTAAATTAATAACTTTTAGTGACATGGGATTTTAACGTAGAGCAATAGAAAAGAAAAATGCCCTCCCTTCTTACCTTACAATATCTTTTCCCATTGCAGTGAGGGTCTGGTCCTTACATGGTATAAGACAAAAGCCCACCCATTTGCCTATGCATTTGCCCAAATATTGAAATTCCACATATTAAAAACATAAGGAGTAAGAAATTGCTCCTGTTGTACCAGTTTATGGTTTGAAACTTGCTTTCTCTGCAGCTAATTGGTGAAGTGGGAGAAGAAGTGGCTGCCTCGGGAACACTGAGCACTGGAGCTCCAAAGCCTGCCTTGAACATTAGTGATCCTAATACATGCCAGTTCCCTTGCAAAGGACATGCTTTCACCACATGATGCAGTCCAAGAGAGCCCATAGACTACTCCATCAAGCGATTTAATGTCCTCCTATGGCCTCTCACAAGCAGCGTGTCAGAAACCTGCTGCTGGAAGCTATCTGACCTGGAGCAGACTCAGAGGAGTCCATCAGACAGTACAAATGCTGTGATTTCTTGTGACACATCTCCAGCTATCTGCTTGTAAGCTGCTGTACATGAAATAGGCTTAATGAGGCTGAATGGAATACCTTCTGCCTTTTGTAATAGGATTCAAAAGCCTGGATCATCACCAAAACAGGAAACAGAAAACCTAAGCTGTGAATCCAACTGAACAAATTGGCTGGATTATAACAGTGTTGGGAAAACCCAGCTTTTATTATAGCTGGATTGTGTTCTCCTCAGCACTGTGGACAATCACAGCACAGCAGCAGTAGGAAATGACCCTGTAGGGAGCAGCCCATGTGCCAAACACGGCATAACCCAGAGAGGACAGTACGCAGAAGCAGGGAGGAGGCAAGAGTAAGGCAGATGAGGAGTTACAAGGTAGAAGCTGTGAACACATTCTTAGAAGTGCCCAAGGGGCTCTAGGGAAATGTTGGTTTCTTTCAGGACAATAGGAGCAGAAGCAAAGGGTACAGCTTTACAGCTCCATTACTGCACTAGTACCTAAATTGCTGCATCTGCATCATCATGGGTTATGGCTCAGCAATTAAGGGCATAGAGACCTCTCTGTGCATTCCAGCTGTGAGACTCAGCAATTGAGGACATGGATATGTCTCTGAAGTTCCAGCCTCAAGGTAAACCATGTTTTTTTGTCACTGCTTCCTTGACGTTGAAGCTTTCATATTTTTCTGTCTGGGAGCGTGCACTCAGTCACTGCCCTGCTGACATGACAGGCAGTAACTCAATGGAGTCTCTGGGTTCAACAACCCAAATGCCCAAAGAATCAAGTTTATACCCCTGAAAATTATTTAATTAAAGTCTGGCTTTGTCTTATGAGGCTGAGTTGCTGCAGAAAAACACAATATGCGTCACAAAATTAAAGACCCATTTTATCATCCACAGAGGGAAAACATGAAGAAGTTATCTCTGGTGGCTGATCCCCTCACTTGGAAGTATCTGCTCTGCTTTAACCCAGCCAGTTGAATTCCATGTGCATACTGATGTATCTCTGCACTGAGGGTTAAAAGAAGAAGATGAAGAAAAAGATAAAGTAATTAGGATAGTCTAGATGCCACCCCAGGCTACACCCTTATCACTTCCAGTGAGATGAAGGCAGCATGTGGTCCAATAAGACCAAATTCATAGGACTGGGCACCACTGACTTACTGTTTCTGGAGGGGCCTGGCAGAGTAGCAAAGCAAGGGAACAAAGTGGAGTTTTTCACTCTCCATTCATACTCCTTCCTGCAGTGATTGCAGAGGCTTTTCCCCGGACCCTACACAGTGGTCCAGTGCATCTCAGAGCTCATCCATTCCCCCTCAGTTCACATAAGAAAAACACTATGATGTTTCCATTGGCTTTACCATCATCTTTTTGTAGTGACTGATCTTCAGTTTCAACAATACATCTTTTGTGAAGCACTCCCAGCAGAAACCTTAGACACCTTTCCTAAGATTTGTTTGCTTACAGAAGACGAGGTAGGATTTGTTTAAACCCAGCTAGATTAATGTCTTGCAGACATTAGTGAAGTGAGATTTAATCAGGTTATTGCTCTACATTTTCCAGGGAAATAAATCACATTTATTACTAGGTTGGAATAAGACAGAAGGCTTGAGCTGAGAGAATTTAGTCTTTTTTGTTTTTCCAGTGAAGAGCAAATGGATAACTTGAAAATTGCTGCAAGGCTGTTGAATAGGGAACTCAGCAACAGGCTCCCAACAACGTTCAGGAGGGATAAAAGACAGAAAGCCACAATGACTAATGCCAGCCCAGGGCTGGGCTTTGATCCCCATTCCCTGTCTTGTGGAGGCCCAGTTCTGACTCAATTATACACAGCCCCGACACTACAGGGTCCCTATCAGTACAGAAAGCAGACAAGAGTGTTAAGCAGTGTTTCCTGTAGAAAACCAAGATCCATTTGTGAGGTCTCCCATAAGCCTGGGCACCTCACTGCTCTTCTGGGTATCTCTTCCTGCCTGGAACCTGGGATCAAGCTGTGGGATCAAGCAAATTCTGCAAACCTTCTTACAGATTCTAAGTAGAAACTGATGCTCAGCAGGTCTCAGAGTGTAGGCATATCCCACTGCAATGTTTTCTAAGTCTGTAATATGTGTTCAACAATGAAAAGGCAATTATTCATTCCAGACAGTTTTCAAAAACTTGGCTGTCTAGAAAAAAATAAAACAGCATCTCTTTTTCCAGAGCTTTTAATTTCAAAACTGCTCTTTTGCATGTTCAGAAACGAAAAATACTTTACTCTCAGCTATGCTAGCAGTGTTTTCTTTAGTACAAATGCTAATATGCCCCATTGTATAAAACCAGATAAGTGCAAAAGACTAAGTTTGAGAAATAACTGCAGAGGTCCTCTCCTCTGCACCAGCGCAGGAAGAGGCAGCTGAAGCCAATAGAAATCTTTCTGCTAACTACAGGTTAGCATGCATCGAACTGTCAAAACCCCAAAAACTTTATTTCCATTTCCCCTTACTCAAAGGGCTGTGCACTGGAGAAAGCAAATTACAGAAACACAGCCTGCATTCAAGTTTCAATTAATGCAACAGAGCAGCAGAAAACATAATGGGACCAAGTCAAAATCTTATTGCAGAGCACAATAAAATATATCCTGTTTGGTATGAAGGAGAAAAGGAAATATCAGGCAAGGCAGCACAGTTCCTTGTAAATACCCTCCTGCCAACGCTTTCCCTGGATAAATTAGTCTTCTGAACCCTGACTGCATCAGCATGAATCAGTCTGTCTCCTTCAAGGTAAAGGCTACAATTCTGTTTTCAATGGGAACTCTTTTCCCAGCTTTTTCTTTGCTTCCTGCTCAGAAAGAATAGATTCTCCAGAGACAATTTTGGATCTGGACCACAATCTGGCTCCCTTCAGATAACTAAATATCTCTGGGCAGGAGTACATTTAAAGAAGAAGCTGGCAATTATGAGCCAAGTGCTTACTGGCAGGATTTCCCCCTTCTGCTGAGCCAATGCTTTTGGGAACTAAATGACTCTTTGGTGATAATTATCAGGTAAAACTCACAAGCCAGGGGAGGTTCCCTCATTAGAACCATCAGTGGGAAACAATACAAAGGTGGGTGGAGGATGGTGGAAAATTTCATTTGAGGATTGCTTGACTACCCTGTCCTCCACACACCAGACGTGCTTGTATGTAATTGCTGGGTATTTTCCAGGTAATGCTCAAAAGCTACAAAATTTGTTACCACACCTAAAGCAGTAACAAACCCAAGTGATCTTTCCCTTCCGGTTAACAAAAAAGAACTGAGCAGCACTTACTCTTTTGGAGGATTAAGGTCTTCTGGACGAGCCTCAAAGAACCTGAAGACTTCATCACACTGTGAAATGTGAGGAGGAAGACGAACCAATGCCTGTAAAAGAAAACAGGGACAGAGTAGTACTTTGAAAAGTCAAGTTCAAAACATGGCCTCAAACACCTAAACTACCAAGGAAAAGGAGGCAAAACAGTCCTCGTAAGGGGAAGGGAATGCACAAGGAAAGCCTTACATATGGCTACATGTTTGAGAAGAATCGAAACAGTAGTCTTGGCTAAAAACATCAAGCAGAATTCAATGAATTTAGGCAAGTCATGGTACCTAGAGTCACCAATGTAATTTTTTTTGCCATGTCTACAAGAGCAGAATTTTGTCCATGTGTGTGGTAACTGTAACACTGAGCAGATAAGTATTTTGTGGCTAGGAACCATGTCCGTGACATGTGTTTGCACAGCACCTCAAACAAATGCAATCAGGACTTATGGGCTCTATGTCAATGCACACAAATTCCAGCAGAGAAAATCTAAAGACTCAATACTCACTAATACAACAAATTAATATGCTTCATCAGGCTTTCCATTAAGCACTGTCAATAGAAAAGCAGAGTTTGCTAAAAAAGGCCCCAAAAATCCAAACAACAGTTTGCTCCTAAATTGACAGGAATAAAAGTTTGATTACCTGTCTTGAAAAATAAAGAAAAACACAAAGAAACAAAAGAAAACCCAAATAACCAAACCACAGAAAAATGGCTTGATTGACAATATCCACATACACAGGTACACAGTGCTTGTTAAATTCAGCAATAGTTAAGTACAATTTGGGAAGTAACCAGATTACACTGAAGTATAGTGGAAAGAGAGACCTCAAACCAATGAAACAAGCACACAAGACATAATTGTGCTATGAATTTCCTGTTATACTCTAGAGCTTGACAGTGCCTTTGTTCATCTGCAGCTGCCCTACAGAGCAGAAAGATGCTTTGCAATAAAGAAGCAGCATCAGATAGTGACACCTGGTAGGTTCAACTGCGAGGGCACTGCTGGTTGGGGCACTAATGCAGGATGAAAATCAACAGGCAGAAAACTCAAGTGCTTTATTTTGAATGGAGGATGCCCACAATCAACTCACTCTTGCTGTCCTGCCTGAAAGTGTAACAAAAGTGTGAGCTCTCTGCCTTTATTCCCAGTGTGCATATATGCAGACATCCAGTTGGCAAATCAAGACTAATACTGTGAAGTCAGGAACTGCCAGGGAAGAGAAACAGCTATAGCATATTGAAGGAGAAAAAGAAAGGCCTCACCAAATCAGGCTAACAAGGACACGGACAACATTAGAGAATGTTTTATTCAGCTGTATCTCAACCAGGAGACAGACTCAGGCAGGGTAGCAATGCTCAGTGGATGGGGCTGAGATTCAGTGATGGCTTTATTAGTAATGCCCCTCTCAGTTCATCAGGCAGGTTACTTAACCTGTCTCCATCAAATTCATCAGGGACATATCTTCAGTTATCCATTTACAGTGCTGGGCAATAACACTTTGGTAATCCACAGAAAGGTTATGAGGCTCTGATATTTAATATCTACAGTGTGTTTTGAAATCTCAAAGGGCTTGATCTTAGGTAGTCAATGGGGCAAGAGCAAGAACTACAAATGATACGTATCATTGCCAGAGAAACACAAATACCCAAGCTATACATATCACAGGGGGTCCTGGACATTGCCTTCTCAGAAAGTCACCACTTCCCCGCAGGTCACAGGTGTTCACGCTTCAAAAAAACCAGGCTACAGATGTCAATACTGAGCTGGAGCACAGAGCAGGTTTTCAGTGATGGGGGAGTATCAGTTCTACTGTGTTGCCTTGAAGATTTGTGTTCCTAAATCTTTAGATACTTCAAGAAATCTACTGCCCTGAGTCAGAGATTCCCCAGAGGTTTCCAGAAGCACTCAAGGGGGGTAATTTATAAGCACCTCCATGACTCCAGACTTTTGTAGGTGATGGATAAAGAAAAGTTATTTCCAGAACCAATCATCCACCTTCCCACCCTATGGACATGGAAGCCCTGGGGAAGGGAAGGCTCCTTTGCCTCTGAATCACCTCCCAAAGTACAGCAATTTTCAGCCCTGTGCATGGAGGTGAAATGAAATCCACCTGGCAGAAACTTGCCTTTGCCTATTGTTTGGGGAGCTCAGCTGCAAGTCTGCAGGCATTCAGTTTTCACTTGTTTTTATTAAGGAACAAAACCTTAAGAAGGGGTAAGAAATGCTAAGAAAGAGTAAGAAAATGCAAACACGAGTGTAAAACCAGGCAGTTGGTCTATTGATTTTGGATAGTGGCAGAGAGCAGTAATGCTTTTTTGAGAAACAAACATCTCTTCAGCAAACATACAACATCCACCCAGGAGCAAGCCAAGTCCAGGGTGATTCCAGCAAGCGAACAAAAAGTGCATTGGGGAGATGAGGGACACCACTGTCACTCTGTGAGAGGGAAAACACAAGCTTCTGTAATTTCCAGCAAGACAGCTTCAGGACAGAATTGGTACAGCCTGAAGGAAAGACTGCAGGGTCAAGGAAACAAGTGTAAAGAAGAAGAGGAAAACAGATGGTGAAAAAATGGAAAAGACAGAGAAATTACATTCTTTTTGCGATGTGGAAACCAGAGGCAAAAGCACACAGCTACACACAGCAAAGAATTTGCTGTGTGATAAAAATTTTTTGCTGTGTGAGATAAAAAGCACAAGCAAGCAGAATTTAGCCTTGCACAACTGCAGAGTATTATCAGTAATAGCAGGTTTCCTCCCTCATCATGCAAAGGAGGATATGCGCTACTGAAGACCGCACATGCTCCTCAGGAGATATGCTTCCATGTACTATTTCAGCCTGTAACAATGTCCATCTTTCTATATTACAGGTTTCAGACAGTCTCAAAGAACACATGATTTGAAAGGCCATTAGAGAAGCTGTCACACAGGGCAGGGTGTGAGCGAACGGCCCTCAGTGCTGGGGATGGGTGGTTACACATGGGCAGATTGCTGCATGCCACACACAGCTTTCCAAGCAAATAGAGCACCAGGCACAGGCAGGGCTTCATGGCTTAAAGTCACAAGAACTTCAGAAGGCTCTATGGCATTATATTTCAGCTCAAAGGCTTCACAAAATACATGGACGCAGGTATATAACCATGCAGGTACTTGGCAGGATGCACTGAGTGGTGTGTATACACCATTGATGCAGATACATTTATAAAAACAGATGCACAGACATGCGCATAGGAGGGGGATGTGTATGCACAGAATGATACCCACCTCACTGAAATTTATATCTCTAAAACGGGAGACTAGTCATATTTGTCTATCAACTTGTATAATTGCTAGAGACAGAGGCTGCCCTGCTAACCCACACCATGGACATCAAACACTGGGTGGGTGAATCATTGAGTGTCTCTCCCCACAGCCCACTGAGAGTTCAGGTATATTTCACCTCATCCCTAATGTTCAATCAGGATAATCCCATCTCTGCACACAAATACACAACAGCTGACAGTATTGCATGGTTATGACTCCCTGACTTTTCATAGAAGTACTCTGTTCTCAGTTGTTTATTATTTTCATTAAGGTTAATAATTAGTGACAGACATTTGTGAGTTGCAATGAATCCAGTAAGTTAAAATATTTCAGTTCTCAGAAGAGAGATATCAATTGATTCACCAACGTGAAAACATGCACTGAAATGTGGAGCTCTGATGGCACAAATACTGAATGACAGATAGAAACATGGTGATCACTCCGACTGGAGAAGTAGGGAGATGCAAGAATAAATGAAGAACTGAGGGAAAGTGGTAAAAAAAGTTACAGACTATTTTGGAGATAACTGCAATATAGTTCTGTGCCTCTGGCATGAAAAGACCATAAGGCAATGGAGAGTGCCTGCAAATAATTAACTCTCATTGTTGCATTTGGTGGAAACCCACCAGGATTCTGAAATGTAGATTAAAAAAAATACAAAGTTTGAAATTATTTCACTTAAACTCTTTTACTCTTGACTAGAACTATTACTTCATCTTCAATATGCACTGGGTTGTACAATGGACTGAGACAGAAACATCTGTGTATCTGTCTTGATGGGTTCTAGAATTAAAACTTGAAAGACAGGCAGGACAAAGAGACTGAGAAGGAGGTAATTATGTTTTTGAAGTGTGATGTCTCAGACTGTGAACATTAATTTTAAAATGTCCAGTATTTCCTGGCACTGACATAACTTGCTCATCTATTTTTTATTTAGGTAGTGTGCATTTGGGTGCTCAAGTCTCACTATGGAAATGCCTGTAAGCTTCTACTTAAATCCACCTTCAGTCAGGACAGTGGGAGGGCATGGGACAAATTCAAGTAAAGGTTTATGACAACAGGACCTAAAATCTTATGAACTTCCCTGAACAAAAATGCTTCCCTCAATTAGGATAAACATCCACAAAGGTGCAAGTCTGCAAATGCTGACACGAGTCTTCCCAGAGGGCTGTGAAAGGAAAGAGCAGTGGTTTTGAGAACCACTGACCCAAAAGGTCCTTGTTGAACACAGCCAGTACATACTGGACAAACACACACCAAAGGTGTGTTTGAGAGATCAAAAACTTAATGAACAAAACACCCCTGGCAAGGTAAAGTAAGACTATGAAGTTGCTCTTTCTTTCAGATTGGCAAAAACTCCTAAACAAATTAAGAAAACTAGACCCAATGAGCCCAAAAGACCTTAAATCACACTAAACTAATTCCAAGCCTACAGTTAGTAGGGAAATCATCCAGAGATACCAATTCCAGTGGGCAGAATGCATTTACTGGCAAAATGCAGTTTGTTTTGTAATTTGCTCAGGTTACCAGTAAGGACATCCAGACCCTGTGCTTTCATGTTTACACATGAGGAATGTGCAGGAACTCTTCCCCTCTGAGTCCCACTCCTCTGTTTTTCACTGCAACTTCAAAGTTTCTTGTGGTCTTAGCAAAAACACTGGCCCAATTACCTCTGTGGTGGCATTTCTATAATCTGGTACAATGCAACAATCACCCAAGTGTCAGGAGGCCCACTCTGTAGGGTGCATAGGGCTCATGTCCATAATACAGAACATTCTGTGAACCTACCCTTACTGCCAAATTTCTTTACAAACTTAGATGCCTCTGACTGCCTATTCCTGTGCCCGTTGCAGGGACCACAACACATCCAAATGGCAGAAGTTAGATCTGCTTCTCAGCTACACAAAACACCTCACTCTGTCAGAGACAGGCTGCAAAAACAAAACAACAAATGGTAGAACATTTGGTACAGTTCATTTGCCAGGGCCCATCTGTGCTTCATCTTCCTAGGGCAGGTAAAATGGATGGGGAACCTTCATCTGGCAAAAAAATTAACACCAACTTTCCATCTGAAGCTGCTTCCCTCCCTGCTTCCTCACAGATTCCAGGGGACAAACGCCTATTGTCTAATTTATTCATTTTATTATCCCAAGTCAGATCTTCTCTATCAATTTTAGCTAAACCAATCTAGCATAATTCCCTAAATTTTTCAAGATTAAGCATATTGACTGGCTACCTATTTTAGAACTATCGTGGGACACAAGTTCTGCACTCATCTTTTACAGAAGTCGGACTGAACTTGTCAAAATGATGCTCTTACTCTGCGGTTCTACGTAATTCTCTAAAGAGCCAAAACATCCACTGGACAGGGGAAGAAATGCAGAAAACAGCTAACACTTCCAAAGATTTAAGCATGATCCCACTCTCAAGTCATACACATGCACCAGTAGCTGCTTCAGAGCAGCAAACAGCAGTGAGTAATATTACTTTACTAGAAATTAAAAAATACCCTCTTATACCAAGGGGGAATTCACTGCATTTCACTTCAGCTTTTTAGAAGTTTGCATCAGAGCAAACTCAAGTTCCCTCTGTAGTTACAGTCAATGTAAATCCTAGGTCTAGTTTAGGCTGGTGAAGAGAGGCCACTTTGGTTCAGATTCACTCCGTAATTTTCTATGAGATAGATCAGCTGCTCAAGCTTTTTAGTGATTAAGAGTATCATCCACATTTAAACATCTTCTGTTGTGAAGTACTGAAGCAAACTAAATACAAATTAGAGCAAACTGCAAATGAAATAAAAAGACACTACCTCAGGCACAAAACACTTATCCAAGCTGTGTAGCTGCATCAGACCCATATCGTCTGTGCCACAGTGAACTGAGACAGACTTCTCTAGGAGAGAAAAAAGGAAGGGAGGAGAAGGGTGGCAATAACAGTGTCATGGCCTCAATGAATGTGCCAGAGGCTGTCGCCACAACACATCCCTTGGCTGTGACCGCTGAGCCTGGCTGGGTCAGGTCGGGTCTGTCTGGCGCACAGACAAAGGGGTCCCAGAGAAGCAGCTGCTCCCACCCACTGGGTAAGTCACCCCTTTCTCCATCGTGCATCTGCCGGCTGAACCCTGACATCAGCCCTCTCTGCTCGCGCCACCGGCAGTTCCTGTCTGAAGGAACGGCCGCCGGGGAGCCAGGGAGACCCTACAGATTTTAAAGAAAGACGTTTGGGCTGCCGGCAGGAAGACAGTACATTAATTGTCACAGAAGAAAGAACGATCTCATGAGATAAGACTTTAATAATCGTTTCCTTGCCCGGGGGGAGCATGGGCTTCACTGCCCAACCTCCTGCCCCCCCTTCAGCATGCCTCAGGCACTTTGGTGATCTGCTCCCAATTTTGGATGAGCAAATGTCTGACTGGAGAAGTTCTTGGGAATGTATTTTTTCCCCTCCACCTGCTCCTCTGGCTTTCTAAAAACAGAAAGAAACCCCCATGGGAAATAAGAGAGGAAGTCTGGGGTCTAAATTACACACTGACTGACATGCTCAATACTCTACAAAAACCAGGTAACCGCCTTGCTTAGAAACAACTTTTAATCTACTGCTGGAGGATTAATTATCACCAAATCACAAACTCTAAGATAGAAAGGAAAGATTAATCATGAACTTCTCGACATACCCATGAACTTCTCAACATAGCCATGCTTGTCTGTCCTGCCATAAACTACCAGGATTTCAGAGATGAGGAGAAGCAATTTGAGAAGCTGCCTGATCCACTCCAGAGCAGTGACAGTTGGCCCTGTCCCGGCTGTGGCACTGGGCTCACATGGTCAAGGAGCAGAAGAGAATGCCATCTGAGTTGTGCCTCAACTCCCGCATTCATTAGGGCTGAAGCTGAAATAAAATCCATGCTTTGGGCAGATGAGACTTAGTGCCTTTACAGTGCAACCTGGTGCGTAAGGTTTACAGTGGAAGTGCTGCAAGGATCCCGAGAGCAAACAGTGGCCTGTTTGCACCCATCCTGTCAGTGTTAGGGGAGGACCATCCTTCCTTATGGTGGACTCAACACAAATAAAGGTCCTAGTAGTATACAGTAGGGAAAGCTCAGTGTTGGTGGTGGCCCTGAGACCCTCACAGGAGGGCTGCCAGATGCCTTCCCCACAGCTCTTACCCTGCAGTACTCGTCAATGGGCTTCAGTCTCTTCACAGCTACGTCTCGGACATGGCTCCTCCGGAACAGGATCTTACCTGAGGAAGGAAGAGATGAAAGGAGAGGGTTAGGAGGATTGACAGCCATGTGGAACAGCACAACAGCCTCCAGTAGAAAGGCTGGCAATGAGGTTTCACTCCCAGCTCCAGCCATGGCTGTTGGCAGTGCCAGTGGCTGAGTGCTGTAACCATGTTATGCTCCAAATGGAGGAGTCCTAGGATGGCGGAGGTTCACACACCAGCTTTGCATGACTGTAGCCCCTAATCACTACAAGATAGACAGGACAGTATATGGAGGAAGTGTGAGCAGGAGATCCACACCTGCCCTTGGAGCAAATTGCACAGAAACAGGCTATGCAGCAAGTGATGGAGGGACATAGGGCAAAAGCTCTTGTGGAAGAGTACACGTCACCTTCTTCAGCTGAGTGCTGCCACCCTTAAGTCTGCAGAGAGATGCAGAACATGGCCAACAGCTACCAAAGGTACAGCATCTCTGTGAATTCGCAGCACTGCCTTGCCAGTACTGCCTTGCTTGTGTGAGCCACCAAAAGAGGACCACAGTGACTCAGTGGGCATAGGGAGTTTTTCTGATTTCATCCTGTAGATAATGCAAGAACTTTTGGTTCCCTTTTTTTGAAGGTGTTATCCTGGAATGGACCAACACTATGCTATAACTTCTCTCTACTTTGAGGCTACTTTGGCACATCCTTACTTTCAACACAAGGAGCATTGCTGGAGGGGCAGAGGGGTTCCATTTATGTCCCATGCCTGCTCACTAAACAGCCTTCCACTGCAGATGCTTCTGCCCTTGCAGGCAGGCAAACCACACAGCCTGCTCATGAGCAAATGCAAGGCTGGCGGTGACAGAGCCCTTATAAATCTACAGAGGGAAACCAAATAATAGAAGACAAATAAACAAACTCTTCTTTTTTGAAAGTATAAAAAAATAACCTCAATGTCCTTGCTGGATCACATTTCTGCAAGCCAGTTAAGATTAAATAAACGGCTGGGGTTTGTGTGAAACTGATTGTAACAAAGTTTATCAAAATAATCTAGAAGCTGAGTTTCCCCACACACAAGGATGTGATGGTATTTTCTTGTCTTGAAGGGATTATATCTTCATATCCTTTTTTGGTGGTTTTCTTCCCTTTTTCTTTTGTGCTCCATTTCTTTTAATGGAATGAGACAAGAATAAATTATATGTTCTCTTTGTGGTGAAAGAAAACACTATCTGCCAGCATTATTTAGTCCATGAAATGTCTACATAAAAAAAAGCACTGACATATATACCACCCCCTGCTTCAAACTTCTTCTGCCAACAGGCAAATGAGATACTCATCTATAGATCATGGGATAAGAAAATGGAGCAGGAAATGAAATCAGATCCAAAATCTGAATATATGGCTTTGATTTTTGTCATGATTACACAAGCTGGGAGGTTAATGAAAAGGCAACCTTTAATAGACCAGTAGCAGATGCTCTAACCTCTCCCAGACTCTGACCCTTTTGGTTGCCTGTTCCTCCATAAATGCTAATCTGGGAGGGTGTTAAAGCCTTTTGTTTCAGACAGGAGAAAGTGGTTTATCTTCTTCCCCAATTCTGGAAGCAAAAGTTTGTCCTGTGAGGTAAAGTAATTTCCTAGTGTCATAAATTTATATCTCTGGGTTCCCTGTGGTTATCTCATTACAAAGCTGATGCCCAGCCATCCCCTCAGGGTGTGATGCCATGTGGTCACGGAGCACAGGGAAAATCTTGAATTAAGTGCCTGAGATGTTAATCTGAGCTTGAGTGACTTAGTTAAAAGCTGAAGGAGATAGAAAGCACTCCCATCTCCCATTTGATGCACCGGCCCACTTTGAACACACAACACAGCTGATTTCCAGCTTCTCTGCCTGGTAAATGTGAAGAACTACCTGAACTTCCAAAGGATTTCTTATTATTTCTTTCTAGTTGTCTCAAGCATCAAACTGTACTTCTACAATGTAACAACTCTAAGTCACTCTTTTGGGTGACAGGACTGTGGGGGTAGATGTAGAGAAAAGACTAGCTCTTTTCTCAGTGCTCCAGAAATGCTGGCATGGAAAATCATGGTATTTTTTTAAACTTTAAAAAATATACTCCATAGGGAAAGCAGCATTTCGGAAAGATTCTTACTTTCTGTCTTTTCTGTTTTCCGTTCAAGCCATGAGTTGAAAGTTGAACCAGTGACCATATGAAAACATAAAGAAACTAAAGACTTAAACACATTAAAGATCTCCTATAAATGCAGTTCAGCTTTCTTAAAAAGATAGGGAGGCCCAGTCTTCAAAGTAACATAATAACTGTAAGATTCAAACATAAGAAACAAGATAAATATAATAAAGTTTGCTATATTAAACACGGAGTACAAAAAAGACCCTAAGATATGATGAGTATTAATTCAGTCCTTAAAAGGAGATGGAAAATATCAGGATGACTGTAGTAATAGGATGAAGAAAAGCCCAGAAGGTGCATCCATTTTTATCCCTTCAGAAAAAGGAAGAATTTTCCTCTGCTATTGGAAGCTGGAAAAGGCTCAGTAAGGGCTGTGGAGAAGATCTGTAGCTGCTCAATACAATATGGCACTCAAAACTGAGATCTGGAGAAGGGTGAGTAGTTTAGAGCACCACAGACTAGCAGTCAAGGAAAAATGCAAGAATTAAAAGGTGGACATTTTATAAGCCAGTTCTGGTGGGCCCAGTAAGGAAGGCCCACTCACAAATCCTCTCAGGCAAAGACGCCTCATTGTCAGAGGTGCTAAAATGCCTCTAAGGAGGGATGACTTCCCAAATGCTCAGCTTCCCCTCTTCTCTGGGAAGTTAGACTGCCAACTTAAGTTCATCTGAATCCAACCCAAACGACCAGCAGGTCTATTTCCCCCATTTCTACCAGTCTTCCTTCAAAATCAGAGGAGATCCCATGGGACTGGAAAAGTAAGGTAACATAAGAGACCCACATTGTACAGTCTTTTACACTCTACAAGGGGGTGCACTATTCTCAGACCCCTTTAATGGAAAGGTCCAGCTTAGTGAGGCAGTTCTGATCCTTCTGATACCAGCATAAAGATACGAAGAGTAAGAAGAGAGCCAAGCAAAAAGAGAGTGTAAGAGCCAGCAAGGAGCCCTCAGGATGGCAGTGAAAAAGGGCATTTCAAGCAGCAGGAACATAAAGCAGGGAAGTCCTGGGGAGGCTGGTAAATGCACAAAAACCTAGGCAATTTCCTAGTGAGGGTGGAGTAGTGGTTTATGTGCTGCTTGGCCTTTCCTCTGGGTAGCTCCCTCACCTCTAAGGAAGAGATCTACTTCTGCTGCTTCCTCTACCCTGATTTTTACCACAACTTTTAAGTCTACTCAGGAACTACTGTCCTGTTTTACAGAAGGAAGAGTGGCTTTTTAACCATGCTGCAGCCCAGCTAGGAAGCAAAGGGGAAGTCAGTCTCAGTCTCAGAGGGGAAACTTTAGGCTACACGGAGCAGCACTGCCTCATCTAAGTGCCAGGCTCAGTCTGGACCAAGGGAGGACTGGCATGTGTTAGGAAGGACTCTGAGGACTGCACACTGGGAAAGAGGGATGCGTGGGGAAGACACGGGGCTCCAGCCCTGCTGCTAATGCAGGATAACAATATTTATTTTTACCTTTTTTTCTTCAAAGAAAATATTATTCCTAGGAAATTAATGTGGATAAGAGGCAAAGTATCAGGTTTAGCATTGTAGGGGACATCTTAAGTCATTCCTTCATCTCTCTGTCTACACATATATATATATATAGATGTAGGCTTTAATTCCACGACCACACACTTCCACAAGAACCCAGTTTCCTCCTGTATACACAGTGGGTGAATAAAGTGGGAAGAATAAAGCACAGAATAAAACACAGAAGGTCGTCTATCTGAGAGCTGCTGAGTCTGCAACCCTGAAGCTATCCTCTGAAGGTAATTTTTTTCCTGCATAACCTCACATAAGAATAATAAAAGCTTAAAAAACATTCCAACACTCTGGCCCTCTCATTAGCCTACAGGTCTGTGATGAACACACCAGAAAGGTCATAGCCTAATGCTTTGTAGTGGTGAAGGATGTGGTTCATGCAGAGAAGCCCATCTCTTGGTGGGCTTGGTGATATGGTGGAGTGTGGTCTGGAGGCAGCACAGTACCAGGCATCACTGGGCTAAGAATCTATACAAGCCCCTAAGGGGATGCCTAGATGTAAAGTCTTTCCTCTTCAAAGGAGGAGGGCAAACAGCTCCTACAGTGAAAGCAGATGAATCTAAAGAAAATAATTTAGGCCTCATGCAGTTACAGCTTCTCTTTTTGGAATAAGCAGTTTCCTCTGGTGTAATTAAATACATTCTGTCACTCAAGTGTTTTTATGAAGGCTTCTACTCCTTCCACATAGCTGTTATTATTGTTTTCTATATACCGAAGAAGCACGGATGTGCAATCAGATATGACACAAATTCCCCACAACCTATTTAAGCTGTGACATCCAACCAGGATATTGCATTAAACTCTTGGGCACCTGTCATGCAGTGCAATTCCCAAATGGAGCATTTAAAGACACACTAGCACTTTGCAATGTAAAACAGATGGGACAGCATAACAGTTTTATCTTTCTCATGGAAGCTTGTGTGATTGTCAACCAGATAGTAACCTGACAGCAGCCAAAAAAGGAGGTGTGTTCCTTATAAAATAATGGCTTACATTTACATGGGGATCCCAGTTTCCATGGATTGTTTCACCCATGATTTCCTGGAGTCAGAGAACTAGTGCCAGGGTCCTAACATTGATGGCATTTGCTCCTGACAAAGAAAGGAGAGGGAAATGATTCATACTGTTTCCACTGGTGGGAGGAGGAAGGACTTTTTTTTAATAAGTAGAAACTTGTGACAGAGTCAGGACTGTTGTCTGAACTTGGCTGCCAAAGAGCCTCAGTTGATAAAAGCCTTTGCTAATCAGCAGGAATTACTATGGAAGGTGACAGGAGGTGATGAAGACAGATGGGGCAACCAAGAAAGACAACATAAGCAAAACAATATATGGGGGCTGGTAGGGAGAGTGTCCTGCACTTGGATCCTGTTTTTAATGTGCATAAGCGACAATCTTAAAGAAAACCACCAAGAAGACATACAGCATGGGAAATTACATGGTTTCAATATAAAAGAATATCACCAGGAGGAGAAATCTTACTCCATTAGAAGCAATAAGAAGAATCTGCCCTTATGTGAGTAATTACAAGGGGAAACTGAAGACAAGCAAGAGGTGAAGCTGGATTTCCCACTAGCAAAGAGCTCCTACCTCTAAACATGGCTGCCTTCCATTGTCTGCAGAGGTGGCTACTACTCTCCAGGGACAATAGCATCACCTCTAGAATAGCTTTGCTAGTACAGACCTAGGGAATCCAAGCATCAAGCACAGCTGGTAAAGGAGAAAAGCCAGAAGCACTGATGCTGAAATTCAAGAGTGACAGATGGAGGCCACAGGGTGCAAATCTCAAACTAACAGCTCTGTTACCATTTGTACAGTGCTCTGCATAAGCCAAGAGCTGCTTCATGTGGCTCTGTGTAGTGCTGCTATGACCCAAATAACCCTTTGCTCCTGTAATCTCCTTTTCAACTGCTCCAGCTGAAAATCTCCCTCCTCTCCAAGAAAGGCATGAATCATGGCGCAGGCAAATGATACGGTGTTTGGTCTGGAAAGGGCTATGAAATCACCCTTTCAATTTTCTTACTGCAGAGGGGCTCTCTGAGAATTGGTCTGTGTGCACCAGCAAACCCAAAGAGATCCATCACCTTGCTTAAACCAACCTCACCACCAGAGTACAACACAGGACCCCACACACTGGGATCTCAGCGTGAGCACAAGTCCCCACATCCCTTAAAACTGAACTTTCCAGTTTGTGAGTGGTTGCAAAATGCTGTGAGTGTTGATTCAGTGCGTAAAGTCCTCAGATTCTGCGGTGAGATTGGTGCCTCCTCAAACTACATGATTTGGCTTCCCCAAGGTGGAAAGTGGACTCATTTGTAATTACTAGTTGCAAGTGCTACACTAGCTAGCAAACAGCCAATTGCTTTTAAATGCACAAAGCAGTCTGTTTGTCCAAGGGGAGAGGGAGAACAGTGTTTATACCTGCAGCCAGCAACACCAGAAACTGGCACACCCTCACCAGGAGGAACTGACCTGATGATAATTCTAAGTCCCACAAAGATGAGGAGCCATAAGAGGGCCATGTTTTCAAAACATCCGTGAAAAATTGCCTTAGGAAACCACACAGCTTCCTCACTCAGAGGGTGCAGGAGTGTCCCCCTCTTTGCATACAGCCTCTGTTATGCTGGGACCAAAAGGCACAGACAAATAGGAAAGTCTATGTAGATCCAAAGCATCACCCTTGCCCATGTATGCTTCTCCCTTGAGAAAAGAATCTGCACACTTATACATCCACTGCACCCTGTGCTTTTCTGAACATCTTCCAAAAAGATCCATTTCCAGATTTCCAGATCTAAGTCATCTAATGTGCAGAAACATCAGGGCTTAAATAACAATCAAACTCTATATGAGACTCTATCAGACTCTATATGAAACTGATCAGAGAAGCACCAAACCCTACATTTCATTGCTAGAACACTTGGTTTTTCTCCTGCATCAGTTGACATCAGTGTCCTCCTTTTTCATCTAGGTAGTTAGTGGTTACTAAGCTGTGATCTCCAAATCATTCCTAGTCCACAGAGAGTCTGCAGAACTATGTTCAAGAGTGACTTTTGCTCCCTGGACAGTGTGGGACTGATGCAGATCAGTATACATTGATCAACAAGTTTAGGAGCCAGCAGCCTCTGTCTGTATCCCATACTTGCTGGAGAGTGTGCACCCAAGCTACTCCAGTTCCTGATCCCAGTGCAGTAAAAGGCAAAAGCCTCTCAAATGACTTTGTGCTACATTAATCACGTGAAATGCTATTCCTGAAAGGCAAGACCATACTACGTTAACAAAATTCTTCCTATACTCTTGCTAAAAACACATCAAGTACCTCTTTGCTCACTGGGGCCTGCTGAAGTCAACAGGAGTCTTTCTACTGACATTCAGTGGGACGGACCCTCAGGAACGACCATATGGTTATACCTCAATCTTTTAAAACAGCAGGCTTAACAAATTGAGCCTATTAAAAAATTTGCACTGTCTTATAAGTTTTGTTGAGACTTGTCATTAGTGCATGTGCTGGTGTGACACTAATCCTGAGACACCACCTCATACATGCTGGGCCAGTGTCAGCCTCACCAACAGGGAACCTTTTAACTACATCCACTGGAGTCAAAGACCTTGCAGCAAGGTCACTGGATGGAGATGGATATGCAACACACCCTTGCCAAACTACACTGGAAAAGCTCAGCAAGGTCCTAGCCACATCCTTTGGCATAACTGGCAATAACACGGCTGGGAGACTCCACCCTTAAGCTGGTTAAGAACCAGAACTGTGAATAAAATAATATTTGCACTCACATCAAGTAGATCAAAGTTATTATTACTAGGAGGTAAGTCATGCAATAACACAGTGCAAAGGAATATATTCCTACAGGAACATTGCTTGTAGAAACTGAGGGGCAGGGATGCAAAGGTGGCTTCACAAGGTCACAAAATGAGCACACACTAATGACAGCAATAAAGCTTGTCCCTCAGTCCCTCTGCTGATCAGATGCAGAATGAAAGCACATCAACTCTGGCATCCAGGGCCAGAAAATCTTTCTGTTCAAACATTTATCAAACATTAATCAACACCAAATCCTTGATTTCTGCCACAAATGAAGCAACATTCTCCCCTGTGGAAGACTTTGATTAAGTCAGCTGCCAGGTACATGTCCCACATTACAGGAGGCAAAATTCAGCAGTCAGATTGGCAGGGACAGTGCTTCTGAGAGCAGTTGTGGTATTTGGAAGGCACCAATTAACACAGAAATTAAACAAACAACACGGCAGCAAACATAACTAGATGTCTGTGCTTGTCAGAGGCTGGAGCTCACCAGCTAGTTTCAGAGAGCAGCATTCAGAAAGCAAATCCCCTGTGCTTTACAAAACAGAGCACTGTTCTCTCTTTCCAAAGGGAAGTGCTGTCCTGGAGTCCTCAAAGCAAAATCAGTCACTGGTTTTAAGCTCAATTTCGAGGAGATGATGACAGGCACAGAAGCTGTTGAACGACAACCAGACCAAAGCTGGCCAGTCTCTGAGTCAGGAAGATCATCTGCAGACCAAGACATCAACCATCTCAAACCACAGGCACCATTCCCAGGTTCCAGACGCATCTTTTTAGTACATCTCACCCTTTTGTGTAATTAAGAAAATCTCTGGTAGGGACTAACTCTCTGTCTGCTCTGATCCCTGATAAAGCTAATGTTGACTTCAAAGCCTTGTGAGTCTGGGTTTTAAGGCAGGGATGGCTAATTTCTGCGTGTTACAGGAGAAGCAAGACAGGCATTTTGATTTCCAGCACATATTGAGGAGCTAGCTGGTGCACTCTCGACTGCACCTCTGTGTGCTACTTTGAAGCTGGACCTGCACCTCTTCCCCTACCTCCTCTGAGTCTGCAGGGCACTAAGCCAGCTGGGATGCATGATCTGGCTATAATGCCTGATGAAACAGCCTTTGGGTTTGGTGTGTGGCCAGGCCACCCAGCAACATCTCTTCTTTAACTCATAGTGCTCCTTCCCAGTATATGGATGCACAGCTAACCTACTCCTTTTGTAGGAGTAGATATGGTGATCCACGTGGGTGCACGTAGCCTGCACCAACACAAGCCAGTACCCAGTGACCTGGACTCCCAGCCACAGCAGAGCTCACTTAAATTGCTCTATGAGTAAGAGCACTCACCCCAGCAGTTACCATTGCTCAGCCAATACACATGAACAGGGAAATTATTTTATAATTACTTATCAGATAACCAGCCTCCTTTACACCCGGCTCCGCCATCTGTGAGCCCTTCGGGCCTTTCCAGCTCAAGCTAAGAATGGAAAAGTAATCCAGAGGACAGATCTTCTGCTCACAGCAGAGGGTGACAAACATCCTCAGCTTTCCAGGGCCACCTTATGAGTTTAGCTAAGTGCCTATGTCCCATCAAAGGAGGAAATGACACTGTCAGATGTCAACTGCTTCACCCACTGCCGAGTAAAAGCCTCTTTCACGGATTAACGTTCTAAGCAATTACTTGCCCCTTAAAAGGAAAAGTGCATTTAGCCAAGGTGACAGCAGGACCCCAGGACTACAAATGCTTTTGTTGCTCTTTCACAGTTAATATGGCATTTTCATTTCCCAAGGAGAAGAAAAAAAGGTGGACTGGAAACTAATATTTTGAGGTTTTTTATTTTTAATAAAGATCATTGCTCCAGTAGCATAAAAACATGAAAATAACCCCAACTTTACTGCTAAGTTAAAGAAAATACAGTAACATGAATGGGCAACAGAAATCTGAATTAGGAATGTGAGTTGATAATTACCCTTTTGGGCCCTGATTAATTGCAACTGAAGCCATGGAGACACAGAGCAGCCAAACAAGACTGACTGCTAACAAAATTCACACCACCAAACAAACTGGTCTTTTTCTGCTGGTGCCACCACACAGGAATGGCAGCTTCCCAAATGCTGTTTGCCTTTGTGTCCTGGTGTGCAGCGCTATGCAGGGCTGGCCAGAGGTATAAAGTCCCACTATTGGATACCTCATATTACCCCTCTGAGGTGGTCTAGGCTGGAGACTTGTGGTCTCCAAGTAGAAGGTCAAGAATGGACAGATGCCACCTCCTCCACATCTAAATGGAGGATCACTGTCTATATGTTGAGCTGCTACAATCCCAGAATTCAAGCTTCGCTGATAGTTATAATGAACTAAAAAGGGACAGAAGTCTTAGTCTTCTTTATGGCAGTGAGATGAGTTTCACATTTGATCAGGTCAAAGTTCTCTGTAGCCTAGCTTCTTGCGTACATGAGTGGCTAATAAAACATAGGGAAGAAATTCAAGAACTGGACATGTGAAATGGGATCCTTCTCCTGATATACACTCCTCATTCTTGCATATCAGTGATCAGATTTCTTTCTGAATTACAAAATAATTTTGATGACCAGTTGCCTCCATCCTATAGAAACTGTTCCAGCGCATTTTCAAACCTACAGATACTGTATTCTGTATAGAGTCCACTAGAAAATAGATTCATAATTTAATCACACAGCGTATGATTACCTACTTCCCTTTAGAGTCACTTTAGGTTTGCCTTCCAGATTGCACAGGCTGCACTTGTTTTTCACATTCTGAGAAATGAAAATACTCATGTCTTCCTCAATCTCTCAAATTTTTTTTGATTACATAAACTTTTACTCTATCCCACCCATCACCTCTATTTCAGGCTGAAGACTTTTAGTCTATTTATCCTCCTCACACATAAGCCAATACACATCTGTAATCACCTCTGTCATCCTCCTCAGCACCTTAGTTTATTACATACTCTTTCAGAGAGGCAATGACCAGACCTGCAGAGTATTCACAATGTGGGGAAATTATGGATTTCCACAGCTGAAGCTCTGGGATTTGTTTCCCATTCTTTGCTTAATTCGTTCTAATACACCCTTTGGCTTTCTGACTGCTGCTGACTGTTGAGCTGTAGTTTTTGTGGAAACATTCTCAGAACTACAGAAATCCCCTTCCTCAATTGCAGCCGTTGCAATGATCTCTTTTATCCCCCATAGCATTACTCTGCACTTACCAAGACTGAACTGCCTTTCTACCATCAATATCACTAGCTACTCTTCCAACTTTTTGCAGTCAGCTCCAAATTTGTATATCCTAGGTAATTCTATCATCAGCTAAGTTAGATATTTCACTAACACCCTCTATGGCAGATCTTAGGCTGAACAGTACAGATCTTAGATAGACCCTTCAAGAATCCTCGCTGATCTCTTTTTGGATATAAAGTTCTTAAGGCTTCATCCCCAGAGGATGCTTCATTTTAAACTGTGAGCTCATTTGCAATTATTGCCTTTCAATCCTCTATTTAAAAAAAATTCTTGCAACATTTTAATTTCAAATGTCAGAACCCGAGGATTACTGTTAATGTCCACAAATGTCAAGGCATCCATCCTTAAATGAAGGCTCCAGTCTGGCAGAAAATAAGCTTATGGCCTATGTCAGTCATACATCAAATAACAAGAAAGGCTGCTAATATAATTATCTTCTTATTGCTATTTTGGGAGGCACAGTAGGTTTTGATGGAGCTTGCAGTAATAGGATATCTTATGCCATAATTTACAAGCACGTCTGTCTTAAACAATTTTCCACATGGGAAATTATTCACGTTCTGCCTAATGGGAGGGAAAATATCCCTTTGCAGTTTGAATTGGATTTGCCATGGTCAATTGGACGTGGGATTCTTCTTTATCCCTACTCATTATCTGAGGTGCAGTGTTGCCATCCAAAATTCCCTGTGTTGCACTCCAAAGATGGAGATATTTCACTGACAGGTGACACTTCCATGCAATCCTTATGATAAAATAAGTCAAATATACCAGCATGGCACAGCCACAAAATTGGATTGTAGCACATGTCAGACACTGTAGACAATTACTGCAGAAATTGCCTCCCAGTAAATTTCAGTTGCAACTTCTGTAGAGTTTAAACATACTTGGTTGTTACTTCTGTACAAGAGAAAGTTTCAGGCCAGATTTAGGAGCAGGAAACACATTTCTCCCCACCAGTGGAGCTACACAGATCACTGGAAGCAAAGCCAGGATGAAACAACTGACTTAGCTTTGCTCTGGACCACACTTGGCAACACACCTCAAGCCACCATTTCACAGAGCCATGTTCTCACTTGAAGGTGTGAAACAAGTTCCTAAATTGCATAACTACAAAAAAAAAAAAATCATGGCCCTCAACCTGATGTGTACCTGTATCTCAGTGGTACAACAGAAGTTAATTTAGTTAAGGCAAGGGGTTGCTCACTTGAAATCCCAACACCAGCAGCTTCACTTGGTACAGCAGTGCAACAGCTCCCAGCAGAGCTAGTGCCCATCCAGAGAGGCACCCTGGAGCACAAAGGACCCTGGAGATGTAACTGGATGCTGAAGATCACTAAGCACTGGGGTCATGCTGGAGTTCTGAATGACTCAGGACAAGGTATCAGTGACAGCTCAAGGACTTACATGTCTCATTCAGGTCTATTCCTGCATGAGACCACAAGGAATTTAAGGTTTCCTTTGTGCCAGGCTAATGACTCACCTGGAGCCCAGCTGTTCCTTATGTCTCCATGAGAACTAAAGAATGAACTGTTCAGAAATTTGGGCTGGCTTTCCCTCAGGTTTTTACTAAGGTAATTTGACAAATATCAGTTCAGGTTCAGATTAAAATCCCTTCTTCTCTCCTAATCAAATACCCAGGGAACCAATTCATCTTCAATGTGTATCTCTGAGACACAGTTCTCCTTGGAAAAGATCAATTTTGGTTTTAGTTCCAGTGGAGAAGGAACAAGAAAGAGAGACTCAGAAAGGGCAAAAGGGAAAATCAGAAAACTAACATGCCATCTGGTACCAGAGATAAAGAAGTTGTTTTCAGATAGGAGAAAAGGAAACTAAAAGGAACCCCATCTCTGGGATCCCTTGGCCTTGCAATTAAGAAGTCAAACACAAAGTTACTCAATGTTTCTTTAAGGCTGTAAGACTAAAGGAAAACAGGATGGCTTAAAGTAAAACGGAGTAATCGTATGACTGGAAACTATGAGTGCCGTGAGCCAAGCACCCAAAGGAACTGAGTAATGTTCATTAGTCAGTGACTTTATTAGTACTTGGGACTTTCAACTGCTGAGCAAGATTTAGACCAATAAGATATTCTGGGGCATGCTACTCTATTTATGTTTGAATGGAATTCAGCCTCTCTCCGTGTAATCTATTCCCGTGCTGATTTGAGTGAAATGAGCCCCCACTCTTTCCCTGGGGAGGGTAAAAATGGGTCCCTACTCAAGATCAGCATGGTGGAAATGTCCCAAACAGCAGTGTGAGGGCAGGGGAAGATGGCTGGAGAGAAGCAGTCCTTCCGCAAGGAACATGAAAATATTTTCCAGATTGTTTATTCCCCCAGAGCAGAAACCTCACATCCCAGACACTGTACAAACACAAGACAGTCCTTAAGATTAATCTCTTCACTATCAAAATTTCCACTGTTCCACTCTGGTTTTTGAGCAAGCTAGTACATAGCAGAGAGGTGCTGAGCACCTGAATTAACACTGAGCACCTGTGCAAAACAAAACCCAGGTCATACCTCAAAAGACCTGACTGCAGCAGAAATATGCAGCAGAAATATGCAGCAGTAATGGATCAGGAGCTCGGGATGCTGTGATTGCCACAGCAACACTGGGTAAGATTCAACCACTGCTAAGGTCCTGTGTATGAAGGGATGAGGATGGGGAGAGATGGGAAACAGGACCAGCAGCCCACAACACATAGCAGAGCCTTCCACTGCAGTCACTTGTAAATTACCTTTTGTGTTGTATAAAATCATGTTGTTGCAAATAGATTTGAAAGACTGGCTCTTTTCCTTACAGACAGAGCAGAGAAGGAAATAAAAAGTATTTCTAATAAGTGCTACAAAGATTGCTCTGTGACACAAGACCTTCTGAATTCAATATTCATATGCCTACATTTCAAAGAGCACATTCAACCAAGGGACTGGTGCTGCGGTGACAAGAATTATACTGGTACCACTTACGAATCAGAGGGGTGTTGGATTAAAAACCTGGAGTAGTTTAGGAAAACATCAGTTCTTGAGAAGTTTCTACTGGTGGACAGACTAAAATTCTTCTTTTGAGGCCAAGATCTTACAGCCACAGATTATTTGCCCTTCATGTCCAATTGCTTCACATTTATAATTAATTAATTAATTAATTACCTTAATCTTTGTCACATCCTTTTCACAATGTGTCTCTTAAAAAACCAATCATAGAAACACTGGACTAGAAGGGAGCTTGAGAGACCTTCACACCCACTAATCTGATTCATGGCACGATGAACTCTACTCATGGCACTGCTGAAGAAGTCTGTTTAACCTGTAGTTACACACCTCCAGAGATGGAGACTCCTCATCTCCTCAGGCAGTCCAAATCCAAAATTACCTCTCCAAGAAGTAAGGAAGATGCAGATTCAGTATATTTAGGACATCATGAAACATTTAGGGCTGTCTAACTACTGTGCTGACCCCTTTTATTTGGTTTGTGGTTTCAGTAAATCTACCTTCGCATGCACACAAGTCATCAAGTAATGACTAGTTCCAATGACTTTGGTTCCAAGGTGAATGCAAAATGATGAGGGAAGGACACAGTGAGAAGACCAACAGGGGGCAAAGGACTATGTGCAATGAGTGCATAGCTAAAGACCTTCTCCAGAGTGTAGGGGAATTAAAAGAACTTTTACTGTTCAGTCACTGATGCTGTTTCAAATCTGAGATTCCTCATACATCTTGAGCATTGCAAAATAGACAGTTTCCAGCCTTACTTTCCCTTCTCTAAAAGAAGAGCCATCTGAATCCCAAGCAGATCTTTAAATCATTCTAAGTCAACACACAAATCTTTTTTTAGGTACCTTCTTTCTCATGTTATTTACTCAGAAAAAGATTGATCTCTTTCACAGGTGTTTCTTTCATAGTTCAGCAGGTTGTTTAGGGTTTTAAATTTTTTTTTGGATGACACTGGTTTCCCCATTGTTTATTTAAGCAAGATTTTATTAATTTTTGTTCATGTGCCAAGAGAGCAAGACAGGTGCATTTCAGATGTTGCCTTGGAGTTTAATGAAATAACTGTTAGTTGAAAAGGAGGGCACTGAAATGACCTTTTGGCAAATATTCACACAATGAAGGATCTAACCTCTTTCTGAAGGCATACAGAACATTTTGGTTTTAATGACAAGCAGATCAGTCTCCTGCGGTCAAGTCTTCAGACAGCTCAGCTACCTGGGAGTTATTCAGGAGAGTCACTCCTGAGTCAGCTCAACAAGTCAGGTTGCTTTAGATCACCTTATAACCCCCAGGAAAGCTGCATTACTAACAACCGCAGAATAAACACAGTGCCCCCAAGGAACTCCAGAGATTGCAAATGGTGAAAACAAAAATTCTTACTTGGCCCTTTCTAGGCATTTCCATAGGAAAATGTTGCACAAAGGGAAACATGCATTTCTGAAAGAAAAAACCCATCAATGATGACAGAGTCTTGGTCTGTGACTACCACAGATCAGAAACAAACTGAGAAACATCAGAACTGATGTCTCAGTGCTGTGAACAAGAGCCCAGCCTGGCTATGCCACAAGATTAGAAACATACGCAGCATCAGTAAGTCCATGGAGATCAGCAAACCCTTTCAGGCTATGATGAGAGAAGAGAGTGGTGTCTGGGAGGCAGTCCCTTCATCATGTGCTGGCACTGATATGGACCCAAAGGACTTCAGAAAGGGACACAAACACCTGTGCTAGCTATTCTGAAGTACCCCAAGAAACTACATATGGGTAATGGGGCTTAAGAAGCTGAGACAAGCTCTATCATTGTTCCAGAAACAAGGAACATGCAAGAAGGACAGAAGCAAGAGACAGCAGTTATTGAGACTGAAGAGGATTATTTGCACTCCCCAAAAGCCCATGGATAAATACAGGTTTACCTGCAAGCCTGCTCATGCCATTCAGGGTAACAGCTTTCCTTCCATTGGATTAAAACAACTAACCAAATTGAAATAGAAGACAAATTTCCAAACACACACCCACACAAACACACAACAGGAACATAATGACACTTTAGAAAACAGGAGCTAGGGTCAGATGACACTTGGGTTCTTCTGAAGATTTCCTGCTGGAGACTTTCACACTGTAAAACTACGCTGAAATAATTGGAACACTTCAAGCAGAAAAGCCAGCTGCTTCCCTAAGTCAGCCAGAGACCTGCGCTTGAGATCCTTCACCTACCCAAAATAATCACTTTCTTGGGAAGAAGGCTTTCACTGCCTCCGCCAAGATCCAGAAAAAGCCCAGTTTGTGATCCCCATATGCCAGTGGGAGGTTACTCTGCCCTGTCCTTTGCATGACGCTGTGTTTTATGAGCCTGAGAGCATTGCTCTGAAGGAGAGAAGAAGACCGAGAGATTGTAAATTGCCTGGGAAGAGCAATATTCTGCTCTCCCTGATGCTGTCAGGCCTGCACCACCCTCCATACATGTGGTACCAACATCAAGAGAAACTGTGCCTTGGGAAGCTTAAGCTAAATCAGACTCTTGTGTGAAATCACTGGGTACTGTCAGGAGGAGCAAATAGCCTCCCACTACCTCCCCTCCTTTACACTGTACTTCAAAAGCCACAGACTACTCTGCACTGTGCTACCAACTGCTTCAGCCATTTGATGACCAAATTCATACTCTACCCTTGCACCCTCTCCACTCTCCTGTCCTCTCAGAATGCAGTGGTGAACCATTCTCTCTTAGTTACTCTGCTGCACACAGTAATGGCCATGGAATAGTTCTTTCTTTGCAAAGTAATCATTTGCAGTAATTTTATTCTCTGGCAATTAAAATGTTTAAGCTCCAATTCACACTCCTAAGCATCTGCTCAGAAGGGAGAAAAACTAACAAAAATATCACCAGACTTCACCAGAACCACCCCTGTGAAAGCCCTAATTTCCTACAGTTCTTTAATTAAAAGCGAATGAATAACAGTCTCCCATCTTAGAAACATTTAAGAAAAAAAAGTCAATATATAGGCTTATGAAAATAAAACAGGAGGAGGGAAACAAAAAAACACTCCTGCCATTTTACCAAAGGATTATAATAAGCTGGACTCTCTTTTCAAGGGGAGGTGAACCAGGGAATCCACGGTAGAGAGAGAACACAACTACCTCTCAGAGCAAGTACCATGCACAAGGTGATGAGGATAGGAGAAGAGGAGCAGAAAGCTGCAGAGATGTAACAACCTTGTCTGCGTGTTTTTGTCTTTGCAACTACCTAGAGGAACACTCCTACGTGCTGACATTGCAGACAAAGGATCTGATTTGATCAGGGAAAAAAAAGGTCCCGGAGAAGAAAATCCTAATGGATTATAAGTACAGCTGACCTCCAGTGAAACAGAGAACAAGTTGGTGAGGAATAATCTAATCCATAAGAACAAACCACCACCCTGCTCCAGAGGACATCTGCAAACAGATGTAAGAAGGCTTTGAGCACGGCAATAAAGGCAGCAGTTTGGCATAGGTAATTGCAGAAGGACTTTGGTGCTGCAGAACTTGAGTGCCACACCATGTTTTATGGATTTATTCTTTTAATGCCATGGGGACATAAGGCAATTCTAGTTTGTCTCTCTTCTTCTTAATAAAAGAAGTGCAGAGAGTCCGGGGGTAGACTTGGACCATCTATATGCAACCTGAGTCCCTAAATCTTCTGCTCCTTATTGGTAAAGCACCTCTGGCAGTGCAGGAAACTAAGAACAAGACTTGTGCAGATTTAATGACTAAACATAGGCTTAACTGAAGATTTCCAAGATCATACTCTGTGGTTAACATCCAGAAAGAAATTGAGTCCCTTCCAGCCCCCCCTCACCTGCTCCCACATGCCATGAGTAAACCCAAGGGTAGTGGTACATGTGGGACATCATCCCTGAGGCTTCAAAGGAGTAGTATTGACACATGCCCAGCATACATGTTTGGAATAAATCAAACTCCACTGTTTTTCCACTTAGGCCAGAGAAAATTAAAACCTTGTGAAAGTTGCTTTGTTTTAGAAAAAAAGTAAATTTACTTTACTTAGCTTTATTACATCTTAGCCTTCCTTATCGGCTTGATTTCATTCTCAAGTCACATAATCTGGCAGCTATAGTGATGGGCTTTTCACAAAAAAACACTGGGAAAGGGTTTCTGAAAGCCCTCAGACCCACTATGACTGCTCAAGCTGAAGTCAAGAGTAAATCCAATGATACCACCATGAGCAAAGGTCAAGGCTGAGTAGGCTTGACGCTACAGAAACTTAAGGGTGGGATTTTCAGTCTCTTCAAAAACGATTACTAATAACAAAGTATATTAAAATTAAAGAGCTACGTTGTGACCCTGAAAATATTTACATATGTGCCTAGCTCACAGCTTGTAAGCAATTACGGGGGGTCTGATTTCTCTCACTTTCTCTAATGTAATCCAGGAATAAGGGTCCAGATGCATGTGGAAAACCTTGGCTCATGGAAAGGGTCAGCTACAGCAATTTTGGTGGAGTTACTCACGCTCAACAGAGCTTACAAGCACAGGCATGTGCACAGCAAGACTCCTTAGAAACACCAGGATCTTTCTAAACCCACAGCAACACTGACACGTAAATGCAGTAAATGTGAAACAGGACTTTTCAGGCTGTGATGGTGCTGGGTATTTGCAGAAACAGCATTAAAATCTACTCAGCTCTGATCGACCGTGGTAAAACCTGGATCAGAATATGAGGTATAGTTAAGAAAAACCAGGGAGAGGAAAAAAAATGTGTTTTATTATTTGTTCAGATCTGACACTGTGACATGAATTAATCAAACTTCAAAGACTGAAACATCATCATTACAAAGCATTGCATTGAGTGTAACCATTTCCAGGCTATTATGCAAACCCAACTGAAATATTACGGGTACAGGATTATTCTAGTTCCCTATTAATGCCAAGAGGAAGAGGGATGTGACTTATTTTCTCATCCTGACAAATCATCTCAAGACACTGCTGAATCAGACATGCTTGCAGCTTAACAGGAAATAAGTAAAAATGTTCAGCTTGTATTACTAATTTTGAGGATTCGTTAACAAGAATGTAAATCCAAACATTATTTAAATCCCTTCATTGTTCATGATATAAATCCTTTGATTGTGTAGTTACTCTAGAATGGAGAAAGAGCTAGAGAAGCTCACCTTCACAGCTACTTGTTTCCAGGCAATTTTACACCCAGGTTCCTGCACAATACAACAGTCTTCACCACAAATATTTCAAGGAAACACTTTACTTGCATAAAGGCTGCAACTGTTCCTGCTGTACTGAAGTCATAAAATTATTGCAACTGAACCAAAACTTGATAACAGCTTAATGGCATAAAGCAATATTTAGACTCAACTGAACCTGATCATATCTCTCTAAAGTTCTTTTCCAAGTTAAAAGGCTTTTATTTATAGTCTTTACTTACACCTAAAAGACTCTGACATATTTTAACTAATCTGCCTTCCTTGTCTTCTTAACCTTGGTCCCTTTCTAAGAAAAAAGATGTCATTTGACCATGGATGGGGTTTGATTTTCAGCAGCAGAATTAATCCACAACAGAGATCCCTCGTGCTTATTCACCATGTGATGGTGTGTGTCCCAGGGAGTGAGCTTTCCTTAATGACAAAGCTGGAGTGGAGCAGGCTGGAAGTACCACTGTAACCACATCAACCACTAGCATGGAACAAGTCTCTAAATCCCACCTATTCCACACTTCTTGGCTTCCACCAGGAGAGCTGAATACATTGAGACCTACTGATAGACCAATATCAGTGTTGCTGGGACTCACTGAATCTCTTTAAATCCAGTTCATCTTGTGTTGACACAACTATCACAGAGTGACCTACTGGAGGAACATCAGATGTTGCAATCCAGACTACAAACATTGACTAACTGGGCTTCAAGCAAAGCACACCACACATAGCCTTCCCTCCACCTGCTGAGTACACACAGGAGGGACTTCAGAACTGCCTTGGCTGTTGGATAATGTGACAAATATACACAGTGCATGGCTGAGAGGTGCTAATGAAAGGACAACTAAGCAGCATTTATAGAGCAGAGAGCATCAATTCACTCCCACTTTGACAAGGCTAGGAAAAAAAAAAAATTTTGTCTAGGTGAACGAAAGAAATGGAATATCAAGATTATATCAGGCTGAACAATGCCATAATCAAAATAAAATCTTTTCCATGTCTCTGAGGATAATTTTTTGATTCTTGTATTCAAGAGTTTCTTCCAATCAGGCCTAGCAAGCATCTCCTCTGCACCCAACTTAGCTCACATCTGCTTCAAGCAGCGGATAAGTGATGTGATGGTGGCATCAGAAGAGATGTTGCAGTCTCCAGATCCTGGATACCTCTTCTGCCTGCAGCAACACTGCTCTGAAAGCCTCATGCCTTCATTTCACCAACTCCTCTTCCAAGGCTGCTCTCTGGAAAGAAGTAGGGTTATACTTCAGTAGCAGGGGGACCTCACTAGCTTGGCACAAGACCAAGAAGCAGAAGAGGCCAATGCAGGTGGTTCAATCAAACTTTTGGTGGCCCAGTGGTGCACCCCCAGGTGTGGGATGCTGCAGGGAGGTCAAGCAGGGCAGGTCATACTCCAGCACAGCAGCTTTTGCTTGGCAGACAGCATGCTCTTTCCAGCTGTGGGCAGCTCACTGGTGGCTCTCCCATCCTCTGTCACCACCTCTCAGAACCAGCAGCAAGCAACCCCTTCTCCTCCCGCACCTGGGAGAAGGGGATGGCTGGGACATTGTGCAAAAGTAAATATTTACATAGCTGGGGCCTTCCTTCCCAAGCCCTCTATTTTTTCCCCCTTCTTAAAATGTCACAGATCAGCTGTTTTCATAATTGTATAGGAAATTAATTCCCTGCTGGCTGGCAGCTTAACACCCGCGTGTGCTGGGTCTAACTGTGGCAACACTGCTCATCTCTGACACTGGCTTCATCATCCACCCAGGATCTTCAGAGGATTTGGCCAGAGCAGAGGTGGGACATGAGCACAGAACTGCATGACTAAGGCAGTCCTTCTCCTAGTTGAAGCTTAGAGTAAACCCCATTCCCTGGTCCATGGGTCAGATCAGGATCCCAGGAGACCCAACACTCTGTTTATGCCACTTGAGAGCAAACATCCAAAGCAGACCAACACAGCTTCCTGCCTGCATGCAGCAGCAAGCTCACTCAGGAAATACAGGCATATTTCAAGCTTGCGACTTTTTCTTTGTTCTTCAGACAAAGCCTTGTTGACTGGAGATGCTGCTAAAAGGATAATTATCTATAGGACACTTCCCAGGAGGAAATCTGCTAACCATACAATTCTACATTTGCTCTGTTTTGTAGGAGCCAGGATTGAGATGGGAATATTTTTCCTTCTGTTCTCTGCCTAACAATTTAAATAGTGGCGACACTGCCCAGTGGGAATGGGCACAAATGCCTATTACTCTGGTCTGATGGTTTCATCGCTTCCCTGAGTGGGTACCAAGATATCTTGCATTTGGTGGGAAGAATTGGAAAAACAGTTGTAAGAATTCGGTGCGAATCACATCTAACAGTGCACACAGTGCAAAAGTGAAGTCTGTCTGCTAGTCCAGACACTTTCAATAAAACCCCATCAAATGCCAAACCAGCTTCCAAAAGTTTTACTTACTCCAGGTCAGGCCTGTGCTGCTCAGAGCCCTGAATACAAGGAGGAACCTGCAAGTCTGGACTTGCTGATACTCAGGAGGATGTAAAAGTAGAAGGAATGCAATTTTCTGCTCTTTACTTAGAGGTGGCAAAACCGTGATAGAAAATGACACAGTGAAAGTGCTTAACTTCAGACCCAAGGAAATTTGAGAGCAAACATTAATTACCTCCATCCTGAGTACAGCCCTGGGGCCTGTATTAGCACCTCTCTGAATGGGAGAAGCTCAAGAGGATTGAATTTCCTCACTTCTAGGACTTACTTTCTTCTCCTCCTCTACCTGCCCTTGGTTTCCTCTTTCTAATTCCCATGTTATTTCCCTCTCTCCACCTCAGCTTTCCCATTAAAAGGACTACACCTCTAAAAAGAAATCATAGGGGGGCAGACACTGCCATGGGATATTTTACTATAGTGGAAATAGATTTAGTTTGGCAAATCCCTACCCTAAATATCCCCTCACTTTGCTTCTGAGTATAAAGATCCCCTTTGTAAATAAGGACAAATGCGGACACCAGAGCCTGGAAATAGCTTCATTGTGGAGCAGGAAGGTCTGTAAACATGTCACACACTTAAGAACTAAAACACCCAAAAAGCTTAACATAAAATAAGAGAAAATAAGGTAGGAAAAATCACTTGTAATCAAGCATTGAATTCCCAGGTTCATTGTTTTCAATCCATGGGGAAAAAATAATCACAACCTATTTTAAGCATGTGAGTATATAAATAAATCAGCTGCCCCAGCAAGCTGAAAACAGATTCAAACAGAGATCTACACTATTACGTAGCTCTGAATCTCTGCTGGGCTCTGCTCTCCTCTAATGCTCAGGCAGCTTGCATCTGAATATAAGAAGACAAGATCAGGAAGAGAAGCAACATTCAGATGGAATATCTAGAGCCTGTGGGCTGCAAAGACATTTGAGTCCCTGGCAAGCTTGATTCCCATGTTAAAAAGCACTTTCATTATATGGGCCATTTGTTGATGGATTGTGGGAAAAAGTAGGTTTCAACCCAGAGATGGAGACAAGCAAACTCTTATATAAAGCCACCCTCTCCCCAGCCTGTGGGTTGAATGCAGAATGCTCTGAGACTTGCTACATACCACCCACTTTAGATTACAGACTTGCAGAGTTATTTTTAAAAAGTAATTATAGTAGTAGAGGGCACACTCATCTGGAACGGCTGCCTGAGGATACGACGAGCCCAGTGCAGCTCAAACGGCTTTTCAAGTCTATAATCGTGTTTATTTATTGCCTTTAAAAACAAGAATCAAAATCCAACTAATTTCTGAGTAAAAACGTCTGTGCATTTCCCCAAGGAGTCCAAGCAGCTATACTGCATTGAAAACCTGCCCTGGCCTTTTCAATCTAGCATCTAGTGCTGTTAAAAAAAAAAAAAAAAAATTAGCTCTCACTTCAAGCAAGCCTAAAGCATTCCCTTTTCCATTCTTTGTTTTCCCTTGAAACCATGGTTTGATCATTACAAAACTCCCACCAGGATATTCAAATGTTCTAATTAGAGACACTTCATGTTCTGCATATGCTGATTTCTGCCCAGAGGTGGTTTCTCGTCTAGCAAAATACCAGCTCATAACCTATGCAAAAGGAGCAGGTACAAGTCCCAGAAAAACATTCTGTAGGTTTTTTCTATTCCAGTCCCTTGATTCAGCAGATTTCGGATTTGTATGCTAAGAAAGGATGTGAAGAGACTGGAAGAAGGGGAAGAGGACATGGTACTTGGGCAGATGTCAGTACTGTTATTTTTTCCCCCTTTTTCTTTTATAATGAAATCAAGACTTTGTCTCAGGCCCTAATTATGTCCAAAGACCCCTGATGCTGCCTGTGAAACAGGCTCAGCAAGCAAAGCCAAAAAGCCCCTGCACTCCATTACACGGGGCTCATCACAGCCCTTTTCTCAGTGGCAGCTCTGAAAGCCAGTGGTCATCGGTGGCTGCCTTTTCCATAGCTTCTTCAATAGGAAGAAGCCTAAGGGGATCCTATGATCTCACACTTGATGACTTCGCCCTTCAACCAGAAAAGACTTAAACCCTTAAAATATCCTCATGGAGCCTGAAGAAAATAATAAGCCTGCCTGCCCCCCTCAAAATTATCAATCCTCCTGCCGCCCGGCTGAGGAACAGCCGCTTCCTCCTGGCAGCCTTTGCTTTCCCTTCAAGCCTGGAGCCGACAGGAAATCCATTCTCCTCTTGCAAGAGACAGGAGATGGATTTTCCGCAATACCTCTCCTAGCAAGGCAGAAAATAGAAAGAAACAATAGCAACTGCTTTCTCAAACAATAGGAGCTTCTGAAGAGTGGCTTGCCATCACCCAAGTCCTAAATAAGCTAGAGTGGAAACAAGCCAAGGATCTGCTACCTGTCTTGCTAACAGACTGGGCTCAAACATAAGTTCATTTCAAACCTTGAGTCACTTTCCCTTTTCAAAACACAAGAAAACCAAAAATATGTACATTAAAAGGAAATCATGTTGCCAAAAAGCTCTTCAAAAAGCTTTCCATTAGCTGTTCAAGCCCCTAGTATCCTGTGCTGCAGTGCCATGGGTCACCTCCCCACTCTCTGGCAGCTCCTCTCAGGAGGGGATGGGGATCTGCAATGCTCATTTACTACAGGTGAGTGGAAGGGGATGGTGGCAGAGACCTTCTTTCTCCGTATGAGAAAATTTTCTGCCTCATACTCAAGAAATCACAGCACAGTACTTTGGTTATTTGTCTTTTACAGGAAAGGCACAGCAAACCAGTCATCTGAGAATCTTTCTATCACATCTGCAGAACTATCCCTAAGGAACACCATTTAGGGTTACTTAATTCATATTTTAATAACAAAGGTAAAATATGACTGGGTAAAGAGAATTTTTTTCTAATCTCTCTTAACTCGTAAGCTACTTTTTGAGTGGTTATGAACTGCTTCAACACTGTTCATTTCTGAGTAACTTAGGAATGCAAAATTACTCCAAAGAAAAGTTAAAAACTCCTACAAACACCTTACTACCTTATCTCAGAGCAAGAGCATTGCAGGGGAGGATAATAAAAAATGGAAAATAAGCCTGAAGTAAAATATATTTCTGCACAAAAAATCCACTAAGAATTAGGACCATGGATTGAAGCTCCTTTTCAATGCCCAGCTAGCAATCACTTCTCCAAAGGACAAAATAGCCTACAGTAAGAAAGTCTGAGATTTCCAAGGGTCTTCCTCAGCCAGCATGCTCCTTACAGTCCCTGTGCCCTCTGTCTCTTGAGGTGGGCTGAATAAACGTTGAAAACACCTGACCATGCAGGGACCACAGCTGAAATGCTGACATTTTTGAAAATGTTGAAATCTTTGCCAAAATGGTCACATCCTAATTTTGCTGATCTTAGTCTCAATTTATACAGGTGGAACACGAACAACTGGATCCAAAAGTCAGCATAGTGCTGGTTGTTAGAGCTGGTCATCTCTGTTTCAGCACAAGAAAAACTGCCCAAGTTCTCTGAATAAAACACTGTTTCTCCTCCAGCTCAGAACAAAACAAAAGGACTAGGCAATCGAGAGGAAAAAGAGCTGCTGTTATCACCATGGGTGAAATCCTGCTGCCACAAGCCTGCATGAGCCTCCCTCCTCCGTTTCCTCTTCCACAAAGAGCACTGGAAAAGACAGGGGGAAAATAACAACCCCAACACACCAAACCGAAACCGGAAAGCAGACATATCCACCTGGGATGTAGTTCATCGGCAGGAGATCTCCACCTCAGCCTGTGAGCAGCAGAAATGGAGGTGAGAAAAGTCCCGGCCAGCGTTTGGTGAGAGCTTATTCCCTGTCCTCCCGCATTGTGCAAAATGGGGAGGCTCCTGCCCGCCGCCAGCGCTCCCTGCCTGCCGGCTCCCCTCGCCAGCCCCAGGTATCTGGGCGGTGCTGGGATGGCCTCCGCACCCTCCTGACTCACACATGGGACTGGGTTCGGCTGGGGCTCGCACCCCAGGCTCCTGCTTTGCTGGAGGAACAGACTTCAGCAAACCTCGGGGCCAGGGGAGGAGGAGAGGCTGGGGCTTCTCAGGGGAATCGGGAGCCTTGCCCAGATATTAATTAGGTGGGTGAAGCTCTTCCCAGTTTGGAGCAACTCACCTCGCTCCCCACCCACCATCACTGGCACGAGCCAAGCACTGAAGCTTGAGAGCAAAAAATGGGGCCAAACCTGCACTACCCGCAGGGATCTTCCTGCCATCCTGAATTTGCTGCCTTCCCTTAAAATACAGGCACACCTGTATTTTCCCACAAGCTTCGTGTTCCCACAAGCTTCAGGGCTGAGGAAGGAGAAAGTCCCAGAGACCCTTTTGAAGTGGTGCCAGGGAGCTTCTGAAGTAGGTCATCAGGGCATGGCAGGGCCAGACAACAGCTGGTGACATCTCATCCACCACACTGGCATCCTTCCTGCTGCCAGGACAGAGTCACTGAGCTCAAATGTCAACAAATGCCCTGAAAAGGCTGATTACCTCTTTTCTGAGCCTAATCAAGAGAAGAGGAAAATCTGAGTGGGAAAGAAAGGCAGAGAGGTGTTTCTCTGTCAGAGGCTCCCAAGTGCTGGTGGCAGGGACTGAAGCCAGGCAGGCTGCTGCTTCTGTAGCTGCCTGATGCAGGTGGTAGGGCAGCCTACTCAAGCCCTCTGGTCCAGCTTCCCAAGGGCAAGAAAAATCTGTCACATAAAGCAGTCGCCTAGACCATGATGTCTCCCTCTCTAGGCAGCATGGAAGCTGCAGAGCAGGCACTCTGCAAGGATGCTCCCCTTCCAGCACAGCCTATACTAAAATTTACAATTTTTTTTCAGCAGGGCTCAACATTGATTTGAAGTCCAGGCCGGGAACAACCTGGAACCTGGGCAGAAAGTGCACATCCCTCCATGCCATGGGAAGCCCAAACCTCTCTCCACACCAGGAATCTGCAGCCCCGTAGCAAGCGTGATGGGATGATTTCACTCTGCACAGTGCGTTTTCCCCACGGCTGTGCTTTGGAAGACACAGCAGAGCAAGAGGTGCTGAAATCCCTCTCACTTCAGCTGTGTCTCCAGATGGCCTTTCCACTTAGTGCCAAGAGAAATGAAAAACAATGCAACCCCTGGAGTCTTGGGTCAACCACTGCAAAACTGTTAATCTCAGCATTACATTGTCCCATCTCTGTCATTTGTATTTGCCACTGTGTTCTCCAGAAGCACACCAGACCATTCTCCTCCCAGATGAAACTCCTTTATTAATTACCTCAAGACCCCTGAAATAAAGGAGCATAGATCCATAACCCCTCCTCCCTGGTGATGCAGATAGAAAAGTAGCAAAGCTTTACGTCCACACTATTCAGATAAGGAGTGGCAGAGATAGAGAAAACAGTGCACTGCAAGTGGACTCAGAGTAGACCCACTGGCAGAATATTTTTCATCTGCTTCCTAACAGTGAACAAACTGTTTGGCCAAGAAATGGATTTTGCATCAAGTTTTATTTTGACTCTTCTACAGTCTCCTTTCACCTTCTCAAACAAAAATTTCTTATCACCAGCTAAAAGAAATGCTTTCTGGCCATCCCATATGCAGGGTTTTTTTATGTGGTTTTCTTTAACCTTACTTCCCCTAATGAAGACTTTTCCAACATTAACAAGGGAAATCAGAGAAAGAAGAGGGGGAAAAATACAAGGGAAAAAGATAAAATGGGGGAAAGGGAGGGAAAATATGGCTTTCCCTCTTGGTGTTGTCAAAAAAAAAGGCAAACCTCAGAAAAATGGAAGGCAGAGGAGTCAATCTCAAGAAATCAAACAAAACTACAAAACAATTCATAGGACATCTTTTACAGGACTACGTGACACTGATGATTATTTCCTTGCTCCTCCTCATGGTACTGAAAGCTGCTCAGCTCATACTTGTGTAAGAGGAAAGGGTAGGGGGGGGAATATATAAAGAAACCAATAAGAATAAGATAAAGTTGTCCAGGAGAAGAAAAAACTGCCCTTTCCTACTGCTTCTTAATGGGAGGCACAGCTGTGGACTCTGTTACATTTTCCTTGTAACCTGGTTTAATTTTCCTTACATTACAGGTAAAAGACTTCCAACACACTCACATACTAAAGCTTGATTGCCCTGATGGGGAGGCAACTTGCCCAGTGATCTGCACTCACATAATCCTCCCAAATCAGCAGCACTGAGTGCAAGCAAGCTATAATCTGTTAGCAAAGCAAAAAGCTCAGATACGGTTTGACGGTGATCAAGCAACAGGACTTGGATTATCCAGCCTCTTGCTCCAGACGCATAGCCTGCATGCTCCTGATCCTACTGGGGTGACAATGAAGCACAGACTACCTGTTTCCCTTTAGGAAGTAGATGGAGGAGCTTGCTTTCACCCAGTGAGGCCCTCTGTATGCCCTGTCTGCCACCCAGATGATCAAAGATAGACCATGAGTCAGACGCCACTGACCTCCTGGCTTGGATGTCTTCCCTTTTTCCTCTCCAAGACAGAAAGAGACCAAGCATCCCAGACACCCTAAACTCTGCTGTGATTGTTAAACAGCCAGAGTGTTTGAAGACAGAGATTACACTACTCCTTTGGGATCCATTACAGGCCACCACCGAAGCTGAGTGGCCTTTTGGTCCAACATGCTGTGTCCAACCCTTAGTTCATTCTTTCCAGCCCTTTGCTGTAGTAGAAGATTCCGGTACCACCACTACCATCCACTTCTGTTTATTGAGCAGTGGCTTCAGTGGCTGCTGCTCTGAATCCAACTTGCTGTGGATGATCAGTTCCATGCACATCCTCTGCCATGACAAAGAGATCTGCAAAGGCATTCCCTCAATTCCCAGGCTCAGATCATGCCTTTATTTCAGGAGAGCACCACAGCACTGCTAACAGGAATAACAGGCTGGCATACTTTGACTTTCTATACCAGATCCAACAGGGTAAGCTGCCTGCACCTACAAATTGCATGGGCAGACCCCTGGCACTCAACTCAGCAAGCAGAATCACTCCATCTTGGCTGAATCAGGCCCATAATAAGCAAGCAAAATCATAACATCTTCATAGAAACAGAATTTAAGTACAAACATCTGCCCTGCTGTTTTTTAATTAAGACGGTTTATAGCTAGGTATTTGTTTCAGTAATCTACAGCTCCAGCTGCAGAAATGCCAAGAGCATTCTAATTACAGCAGCTAGTTTGTTTAACAGAGTTTGACATTGTTTGACATTTAGCTGAGTCACCTTGTTCCCGGGTAAAGCAACAAGGGCTTTTCAGGAGTTCAACAAGAAAGAGGCCGAGATTTGATATCAAAAGTAGAATGTCTATCACAGAAATTTTAAATTAAATACAGATGAGGTCTATTCTGTTCTGGCATCTTCTCTCTTTGGGACACTAAGTCAACCCAAATGTTTTCCAGATATAACTCTTTCCCTTAAAGACATGTAGCATTACCATCTCCCTCAGGATCTTGCAGGGTGGAAAGGGTAGGGAGTGCTGCAATGGGCATATGGGATACATCTCATCCTCCGCAAAAATCACCCACCCATATATTAAGACATCCATTCCTAAGAACTGCACATGGACTGTGCGTTCAGTCAACATTTTTCTCAGACAATGCAGAACAAATGGGCCCTGGGCTGTCAATACAAGAGGAACAACCTGTAGCACCTCACACAGAGCTATTTGCACTCATTGCAGTGCTTTTCAAGAATTTCAAAATGCTTTCCAGCAAGAAAGGCAGGCCAGCAGTAGCCATCTTTATCATTCAGAGATTTCACAAAGTGATTTGTCTCTAAGTTGGTTAGAAGCAGAGCTGTAAAGAAAGCCCACACTCAGACTCCTCTTCTCATCCCACTTTGGAAATGGAGGGCAGCACCATCTCTCCCAGAGGCTCTAGATGCAGTACAGAGCACTGCAGAGAGCAAACCCTGATCCTGGGACTGCCAGGGTGCTGTGCTGATCTACTGCAGTTCCAATGCTTGTGTCACATATTTGTTTTGCTGTTTGCCTAGTCTCAGTATCCCTGTTAGACTTGGAGTTGTGCTCACCACACATCTGGAGCAGCTGCTTTGCCTGTCAGGGACTGCAGCACACTCCTGAAGAGGACTAAGCCCTCTAATCCCTGCTTCTCTTCACAGACCTTTGGGGAAGAGCTAGGACCTCCTTTTTATAGTTAGAGATAGAATGGGCCTTTTAGCAGGCTGAAAAGACTCCATTTATTCTGGCAGGCAGCGCAGCCAAGCTTCAAACCAAGAGCCAGAATCGTGCAGTCAGACAATAGGAAGCTGGTCTGAGCACACATTTCCAAGAGCAATGCTGTGGTCTGGCTCATGTCCCCTGTGCCATCCCTGCAGTTGCTGCTTGAAGAAGCTGTGTGGAAGTGCGAGCCATTATCCTGAGGAAGGAATATTCATCACATCCAAGCCTTCTGCTCAAACTGTCAGTGAGACTGTGGCTCAGGCCAAAGAGATAGCTTACTTATCTTTTTGGCTAGTGTTGCAGAAATCCCTGTTTGCTTTAACCTTCTTAAAGTTTCCTTTATATCCCAGTGGCAATACTAATTATTCATTCCTTACTGTACAGGAACAATGTCTGCAGAGCTCAGCATTCAGAAATGAAGACAACGGTGTCTCTGGTCTCTAGTGTCCTCCCAGTTGGCTGCTCAAGCTCAGGCTGTCAGATTGCACCCCACAAGCACAGCCCCCCAGAAGCCACAGAATCCCTTTGTGTGTTAGAGCATGAGCCAGCCTGAACCTGAACAGCTGATGCAGGACCCCCTGGGAACCCTAAACACCATGGTAGTTATTTTAGGAGGAGGTGGAGGGCTGGGTATCACAAGACTGCATGTACAAGCTCCCAGGGAAAAGGCATTTGCAAGAGTGGCCAAAAAAACTATTAGAGACAGTGGCTGGAGAACTGCAATCCTCATCTACTTTTATTTAGGGCTTTCTCCACAGCATTACCTGGTAGAAAAGGGATGATTCTTTGCTTGGGGTCTTTCTGGCCTCCTTCAATGGGGAACTTGTCCAAAAGCTGCATCTGCAAAGGAAACAGAACAAACGTCTTAGGGGCAAAATATGAACTGGCCACAGAGGGACCAGAGAATTTCTTGGTCTGTGTGTGGTTTAGAAGAGGATTAGCAAAGCAAAGCAGCTGCAGGAATTACTCTGCTTCGTTGCAGGGGAGTCTGTACATAAAAAGGTAGAATACAGTTCACTCCAAGAAAGGGAGGGCAAGTTTCTGGCAGCAGAAAGAGGCTGGGACAGGGCCCAGGCAGACATCTGAGCCTGGCCTTGCTGCCATTCTAAAATTAGACTCTCATTCTTCATTACAAAACACAAGCCTTGTCTCTAATCCACAGCCTGCCTGCCTTGGTGAAGACACAGTTTTTACCTGTCTCTTCAACAGACCACCCTCCTGGCTAAAAATGCTGTTTAAGCAACTGGATTAAAGTGTATTTAATAAAGCAGCCGCTCTGTCTCCTTTGCTGGCCACGCACTGCCCACTGCCCTCATGCAGTCAAAGTACTCAAGCTTTCCTAAGGAAACAGAGATGGGTTTTGGGGGAGAATATCTTCCACTGCAGTTTCTACATGGAAGACAGCAGGGAGGGAGGCTTCAGAGCAGACCAGAGGACACCACTACCATGAATGGCCAGAAGGCACAGCTAATGAATATGCTATTAGTCTGGGGCTCTTTAGTGCATGGTTATTGACCACCTGAGACAGATAGTCACCCCCATCAGTTAAGATCATGCCCTAACAGCTCCAAAAGCCTACCCACCACAACCACTTGTTTCAAACACAGCTCTAAGCGCCAGCCAGGTTCAGGATCCTGTTGTGCCACAGAGCCACAACCAGCCTTCAACCTGAGGAGCTCAAAGGGGTACTTATGGCCACAGCCAGCTCTCACAATGGGGCAAACTCCACTTTCTGTGGAAGCAAGCCTAAGAAAGCAGTAGGCTCCTAAACAAGCCCTAAAATTTCTCATTGAGTGACAGGCCTGGATGGACCAGCCACTGAGGTCGAACAATAGCTGAAAGGCCACACACAGCTCCATCCAGAAAGGAAAAAAGCACCCACTGCAGTAGCACCTTCATGGATCTGCTCAAGAGGGATCATCCCCAGCCCTGAAAACTGCCAGACCCATTCATTCCTCCTATTCACACTCTGCACCCTTTCACTTCTTATTTTGCCCATGGTGCTACCAAGATAAATATCCTAATATTCTTATTCTATTTAATTTCCTACCACATTTCAGATGCATAATGCAATGCTCTATGTCCCTATTGATCCCACACAGGCTATACAGCCTCAGACTGAGGTAACAGAAAAGCTCCTGCTAGCCCAGTGGTGAATTTTTAACAGACCTGGAGATGTCTTTCAGACTACAAGCCCCATGGCCTCTGAGGATGGTAAGGAAGGAAACCAAATAGTCCTGTTACTTGACCTTGCAGGACCCCTATCTCCTCACCTGAACTGTGTCTGCAGATGAATATAAATACCCAAAGTGGCAGCAACATCTGAGGAGGAGAAAGCTTATCAATCAGCATTCAAGCTCAGCAATGCTACGTGTCCAATAGTGAAGGTGTGTGAGTTAACAGCAGTTTTGCTACCTCAACAGATTTCCTCTAAAAAATATTTTTTCATTAGCATGGGGAAAAAACACACAGATTTTTTTTTTCAATTGTTTTTGTTGCAAGCACCCAGAATCCATCTCCTCTTCCACCACACACAACACCTCCAGCATTTTCACCACACGGTACAGCAAACCAAAGATCAAGAGGAAACTCAGGAGTAGAACGAACATCTGCACAGGAGAAAAAAAGTTAAAAGATCCCACATGTTTTCCCATCAGGGAGTCAGCTTGGTAAATAAATAGACCATAGCTTTGCGGATTGTTAGCTAACTCACTTTTCTGCCTACAGAGAGATGGTTTTTATTGAAAATGGGAAATTTTGTTTTCTTGTAGGTAGAGCTCTGGGTGTCTGAGGTCAGGCGTGAGCAGGCAGCAGTTTTGTTCAAAGGAAAAAAAGAAGAAAGAGGGGGAGGGAATCCCCACTGACTGACTTGAAGTTTCCATGTTGCTGCACTTTTAGCCAGGAAGGCAATTCTCACTTTACTACATGGTGGCTGATTCAAGCTGGAACCGATACAGTCAAATTCCCATGGTTATTCTTGGAGTTAGATTAGCTTGGCTAATACAAACCTTTTTAACCACATCAAGAGAGTCACAACATGTATAACTTAGCACTATTTATCTAGAGGGTGGATATCAGCAAAATAGATACAATAAACTGCAGCTGCAAAAGTTTTGCTGAACTTTTCTGAATTACACTTTCCACCTTGGCTCCTGCCTCTGCTGGGAGGGTCTGGATGGCAGGGAGTTGGGAAGGCCACTGATGCAATTCACGGGGACACAGCTTGTCCCAAGGCAAAGTTCTGAGGAAGCATGGAAGATTTCTCATCTTCTTTGACATATGGGATAATATCCCAATGGACAACATGCATGCATTTGGGTGAAACAGGAGACAGGGAATGAAGCTGCTGCTTCTCTAAAAGGCCATACAAAGTTGGCCACCCCTCAAAGAGTGTGACAGCTCCTCTCCCAAGCCCCTGACCCCAGATAATATTTGCTGCTGGCATGTAGACTATCCCCTAGACCCATCAGTTGTATCTGGCATTTGTGCTGCTCCAGCAAGAGAGATGTGCCAGACAGTTATACAGGAGGTTCAGGAGGAAACTGCTGTCTGAATTTCAGGCATGACATGGGAAACTCTAAACAGACCATAAGGTATTTGAGCAAGGAAATAACAGCAGCCCAGAAAATCTGCCAGGCTCATCTCATCAATGCCTAAAAAGTCCTCCCAGCACAACGTTTGTGCAGCTGAATACTAGTGGCACAGAGAACCCGCAACATAGGCCTGCCGTTCAAAGCCAGTGCAAGTTAGATCTAAACTCCTAGAAAAGCAGAGTTCTGTATCCTTCCATCCATGAAGAAGGATGAGAAGCCAAAGACAAGGAAGCGAAGGAAGCATGGGAAAAAACCTAGCAATAGACCTGAATGAAACATCCCAAATCTCCAAGAGGTGATGGAGTATCCTGAACCTAACATGCCTAACAGCCCAGCTCTGATAAGAGGAGACACCAACCACAGAGATGAGTGGAACAGCCAGGAATGGAGGGATCTAAGGGCTGAAGCACAGAAACTAGTAGTCAGAGCACTTTCCCCACATGGATGATTAACAGTTAATGGCAGATTTTCATTCTCTTAATTAGATCTCTGCAGAGTATCTGAAAGTCAAAAACTCTTTAGCCTGTGATAAATGTTTTTTGATTAAAGGAAAATATTATTGTTATTATTGCAAATATGCATAAGAATGATGAAAAAAATCCTTCAATTAATGTCCTCACTCAGACATAGGTAGTCTCCACAAGTTGCTGCTCACATCTTTGACCTGGATGTGTAGCTCAGTTGGGAGAGCATCAGACTCCTAATCTGAGGGTCAAGGGCTCAAAGCCCTGTCCAGGTACAAGGCTTGTCAGAGCTGGGCTAGTGGTTGGACTTGATAATCTTAAGGGTCCCTTTGAACCCAGATTATTATGATCATATGATCTTTTGATATATGACATTTAAATTTAGGACAAGATAAAATGAATGAGAAAATCCTCCCACCACCTACAGTAAAATTGTCCCAGTATGAAGAGAAAGTCCCCAGAGGATGGAGTTAGGGCAGTAGCTGGCTTTGGGCAGGCAATAAACACAAGGAGGCAATGCATTTTGTCACTCCTGGGGAAGCACATACAAGTATTAGTATGTGAATCCCACCGTGGGGGAGCCTCCACTTGCATGAGTGTGATGAGCAGAAAGAAATCCATTACCATGTTGCTGCATCACAGGGTGGGGGATCTGTTTGGAAAAAGGGAAGGTTTATGGAAAGTGGAAAGTGAACTTCCCACCCATTTGGGCAGTATGGCTGGAGTGAGGCTGAACAAACACACCCCACTCCTGCTTCGGACACAGCAGATGTACATCTACAAATAACTCAACACCAAAGTCACCTGCCCAGGCTTTGTCTCTACAGACTGCTCTGGGCTTGCCAACAGCTTTCCTACATAAGCTTCTGGGCTAAACTCATTTAGAGGATCTGCTATAAACCTTGCGGTCCAGATTATGATTTTTATAGTGATCATCAAATGACCATGCAATTAATCCCATTAAAGATCAAGGGAAATACTTAATGAGTGGTTTCTCATTAAAATGAGAGCAGGCTCAGTGCACTCTCCCACTCCACTCTTTACCACTTAGACATAACCATTTGGCTTGCAGAAATGGCATAGGAAGATTTCAGTGGTATCAGTTCTCATAATAACTGGCCTTTTTGGTGAAGTCACAGATCCTGGAGATGGGCAACTGTTGGAGAATTAGCAATCACTGTAAAAATCAAACAAAAATTACTCTTCCTTTCATGGCGCAAGGCATAAATTTGCAAACATGACCCAAATCAATCTTTCAAGGGCCAGAAACTGAAAGGCAAATGACGTAGAGGTTCAACACTTCTTATACAAATGCAGGGAGCTCTGCAAGCTGCTTCATGCACGTAAATGTCAAACAAGAGGTGTTACTTCCTTCTCATCTTTTCTGCTTTAGACCACTTTTACCTAGGAATGTGAATATGACATGAGCAGATGCTCCTGCAAGGACCATTTGGGCTCAGCAGTTGTGAGCTGGTGGCATTTGCAGCCACTTCACATCAGTACTGCCTGTCTGTCCTGTGATACTACTACCTAATTAAAAATCTTAAAAAAGATAAAACAAGTGCTCCTTAAGGTGCAAAGATGCTACTTGTAGTCCTTTAGATATGAGGACTCACAGCACCTGAGTGCAAGGGATGAGTTCTCTTCAGCAAGAGAGGCTGTTACTCTGCTGTAGGCCAACCAATGCAGGGGACATGAACATACAAACTGTTCAATGGCCTGACCCTCTGGCATTTGCCAGTGGAAACTTTGTTCCTAATTTTGCCTCAAGGTTCTAAAGTTTGTGGCCAATCTAACTCCCTGAAATTAATCTGCTTAGACATTAACCTGACCTCCACCTATGCCTTACACCACAGACTGTAGCTGGATTTTCCTTCAGGGCTGTTAATTCCTCTTCTTTCCTCTTCCCTCGCAGCAGTTTAAGCCCTCCCCCAGTAAAAAGAGTGAAGTTCTCCACATCTCTGAAAACGAGCAAATTAGGACAACCCACAATCTCTTATCAGCATGCATATCTTGTCGGTTTCTTTTGAAGTGGATGTAGGTTTGCCATGTGCACAGATAAAAATCAAAGCCCCACAGGAGGTCAGCACAGCAATCACAAGAGATTTATTTGAACACACAAAGACCCTGAGGATGACTTTCATCCCAACTCCTCACTTAGGCAAGCGGAACAACATCCACCACTGCAAGCGGATGTAGGACTCTGACCTTTTGCAGAGAGAGGGGGCCTCACTCCCCTTCTGCACTTTTATTATCAGAGGAATAGACAATGACCAAGAGATCAAGAGCAGCGGATTTTTGGCAAGATGATATTATTGTAGTCATCTAAGCTGGAAGGGATCTTTCAGATCATCGAGTCCAACCATGTACCCAACTCTGACAAGCCTCATGCCTGGACAGGGACTTGAACCCTTGACCCTTAGGTTAGGATGCCACCAGAAACCCCATCAAGTTGGTACTTACTTGGTCACTCAAATGCTCCCAAGGCTACAACTCTTCCTACACTAAATGCCAAGAGACACAACAGCTTCCCATTTTTTACGTGCTCATCAGAAAACACATTTTTCATCAAAAATGAATCAAGCTGACAAAAAGTTTTATGCCGCTGCCGCTGCAATTGAAAGGTAAAATACTCAAGGACTGGTAAGTATTGAGATGATCCCATCTCTCAATGATCCAGTCTCACAAAGCTCATCTGAGCTCAGAATCCTAAACAGAAAAGAATGGTACAGCCAACAGAGAAATGGGGCAGAGGAGAGGAGGTATTTGTATGTGCATGGAGTTGTGTGTACACTTTTAAGAGAAGGCTTCCAGTGAAAGTGGAAAAAGTGAATGTGCTGCTGGGGATCTGAAACTGGTGATGACAGAACTCACACCCCCAACAGGAGAGGTCCAACTCATCTGCAAATCAGAAAAGGCTGAAAGTCCCTGATGTAGATTACAAAGAATTAGATGAGAAGGGGAGGTAAGATACCAGAATAGAAGAAGAGTTATTAATTATTCCTGAGGAGCAGCAGCAATTTTCTTTCATTTTGAAATTGCAAACCAGCTGTGCTGCTCATTGACATGACTGATGGTTACAGCATCATCAGCTGTATTTCGAGTTATAAACAGTGCAAATGGCACGAAAGAGAAAGGTCAGAATCAGGTTTAATTCTGTCATCTGCCACAGTTTTCCTGTGGATAAACCTCTCTGGTCTTATCTCCACTTTTGCACCTGAAAAAAGTAGACAGAACTCAGAAAGGTGGCATGAAATTTAATGAAGAGCCATCAAATGCTCTAAGCTTTATGCTGCCAAGCAGGAGTCAGGGGTTGAATTCAGAGGTACTGTACTCATCTAAAATCAGCAAGAAAGAAGCAAATGGAAAAAGAATAATCAGTGGTTTTCAGGCATCTTTATCTTCCTATTTGTGGGCTTGTCCATCTGCAGCATATTGCAAATCCTGGTTAACCAGAGCATCCAGGAGGGTCTCTCACTTAAGGAAGATGGTTAGCCACCATTGCCAGCAAATGGATCTCATGCTGTTAGGTAATACCAGCATTTAAATGGAAGGTGAGAATAAGGAAGAGAGTAGAGAATACAACAGCTATACAGTCACCCATGATGCGCCTGTTCAGAGAAGATCAATTCCTCAATGGTTTCATTTCACAGCAGATTTTCTGCTTAAGGGTGACCAGTAAACTTACTATAGCCCAAGACTGTACCTGCTGAGATCAATGACACAAGATCAAGCATGATGGGGAACAAAACTGCTACCCTAGGGGCAAGTCCCTCTGCAGGATACTGCTGTTGCAGGATTTCCCCTGGATGTGTGTTGCATTGAGTATCTTTTTATCCTTCTGCTTCACCATCTCACAGGAGCAACAAACCAGCTTGCTCTCACAGATACAAAACAACAGGAGGTCTGCCTAACTCAAACCTCTTTAAAATTAGCAAAAACAGAGGTATTCCTGAACACAATATCAATTAGGAAGAGTTTGCAGAAGCCACACCGATCGTTGGGTGAGGGCATGAAACAGACTGAGCACAGCACAGCCCATCTGTTAGCTGCTTAAATGTGTAATTGACATACTATGCAGCAGAAGGATGTGAAACTCCATCTCTTCCTAAACCAGTTCCACAGTATGGCAGGAATAATTGTATCAGGCAGCCAGTGACATTGGCTCTCTCCTGGTGTTACATGATGCCACAGCATACGAGTGCATTAATTCAATCCCTGAGAAGCAGCAGCAACTGGCTTTCCTTTTATTTTTGAATAAAAAAGAAATTACAGCAAAAACCATCTGGGTAAGAGGCTGACATACCTGACAATTACAGCACTATAGGATATGTTCTGAATTAAATATAGAGCAATCCATGAGAAAGTCAAACAAAAGCAGGAAAATGCATATAAAGTAAGGAGAACAGACATTTACAGCATGGTGTAATCCCCAAAGGGAAAATGCCTCTCTCAGGTCTGAAAATTTCCACCAGAAATCTTGGAAATCTTTCAAATCTCTCAGTATCCAACTAAAACAGCCAGGAGAAGAGCAGGAGGGAGTACAGACTGGGGGTCTTTCCCCAACATGATCCATCAAAAGAGGGAATGCTGGTTCCCAGACGAGACATTTGCTATTTTTCATACTGAAATGCAGCTTTCACTAAAGGCTCTGCAAAACTAGGCCAGCATTTGTGGCTATCACAGACTGGTAAAACATTCTGAGGTGCTGGTTTGGGATAACAGAGGCATTTGGTGCATCTCTAAAGAGTTTCTCAGAAAGCCCACACTGTCTTTTCACAGAGCAGCTATTGATGTCTCCTGCCAGAAGCATTTTCTTTCCCCAGTACTAAATTAGGCTGGCCTCGTCCCACTTAACCACATTGGAAGATGTTTGGACAAAGGCTACTTCATACTTTTCCATCTCTCCACGGTGATTATACGTCCCTTGTTGCTCCAGTATCTACACTGGATTTGTCATGACAGCATCCCTGGGAAGAAAGGTCATACCTTAAAGCCTGCTTCAGAGAGGCACAGAGAGATGAATGCTGCAGTTATATGTCATAGCAGGGTCATGGAAAGATGACAGAGACATGCTGATGCCATGCCCTAACATGTCAAATAGCCAAGCTTCTGAGGGAAGTTCATCATGTTGAGTGGAGGTGAAAACATTCTGCCTTTGTTTCAGAGCTAGCACATCCAGACCCAGCAAGCCGCTCAGGCTGTTCAACTTGGTCATGTCTCAAAAGGCAAATCACAGTGAACATCCTGACTGTGGAGAAGGGCTGAGCTCAATTGTAGAGCATCCTTTCTCACCTCCTACAATTTTTTTAACCTTACAAAAATCACAGGCCCTGAATTGTCCCTTCAGACTGCACATGAACAAGACCCCAACATGCTCTTGTGACAGACACTGAAGAATGGTGACAACTGCCCTTGGACATTAAGGACAGCAGGACCAAGCACTCCCATAACACTGGCTTCCAGACAGCAGCAGAACCACATGACAGCACTGTCAGAGCAAAGGTCCCATTTATAGATACCATGGCAACTCTGAGAGCTTCACTGGAAGGGCACATAGCACCAAGGCCTCTTCTATTCATCACCACTTCCTGCATCACCTGTAGATTTTTAAAAATACCTACCTGCCATCCTTCTTTCAACCCTTTCAAGCTAACCACTAAAATACAGTAGCCTCACTGAGCTTCCTGAAGCCACTGAGAGGCTTCCAACACATAAACTTCCTAAATCCTGCCCAGGAGAGACAGTTTAAGCAAGCAGGAGCAACTCTGGGCAGTGAAAAGGCTGGACAAGTTAGGAGGCTGCAGGGATTCAAATCCTCTGGTTCTTGGGAGACCCGCAGAAGCAGTGGCAAACACCAAACTGCAGCTGCAAGCTAGAGAATGCACTCAAAAAGCAGCAAGGAGCCATTAGCAGAGTGCTGCTATTAATTACATACTCATTGTTATCAAACATTAACTATTGTCATCTGTCATCAAACATTGCTGTTAACAAATATTAAGGTCAGCATAATTTGCAGGCAGGTTTGGTTCTGCCCTATTTAGCCATGTACTGTTTTGTCCAGAGCTGTTAAGGCTATCCAGGGAAAAAAACCTGTAGACCTGCCCAGCAACATCACAGATTTAGGATGGCAGCTTGCAGAGGGAGCTTTTTCTTCATTTAAGGGTGCTCTCAAGGCCCAGCCTGACTCTGGCTGGATCTAGCTGGCCCCCCAAACCAATAGGGTTCTCAGGGGCTAGAGAATCACATCTGCTGTGCAATGCCCTCTTCTACACTTACTTACCCCTCTCCCATAAAGATTTAACTGCTGATTTTATCTGTTTCAGGCAGAGACTACTCAGCCAGACACATCCTATCTCCACACAATGATTTTGTTTGAACTATTGCTAAGTTTGTTGCTGGAATGCTCTGAAACCTATTTTATACATAAAACATTGATCTTTCACCCACAGAATGCATCCTTAGAGAGACTTTTGCTGCTCAAACTGTGATGACCACAGCTTTAATTTAACCTGCCTAAAAGCATGCCATTAGTTAAACTGGTAGAGTTTCGAGCCTGCACAACTGCTCTCCTACTTACACTGCTGTGAGAGAGATGAGACTTTAGCTCCAAATATATGAAACTTAATCCCAGTGTTTTCAAAATCTACATCTTCTCTACAGCCTGTTAGCTCTGCTTGATATATTGTCCCCTGGAAACTACAAGTAACTTCAATATTGAAAACAGAAACAATAGCTCTGAACACAATGGTGCATTTTACTGCAGAAACTCCATCTGAAATGGTATCTGCTCATCTCTGTAGGACACTGCTTGTAGCTCTGAGGAGACAGAGAAGAGCGACCGCCCAGCTCAGTACAATGAAGAAACTGTGCCAAGCAAAACACGGGCACAGGTTTTAACTCCACGCTGGGAAGAGACTCCTTTGTCTTCTTTCCTCCCTCTCTCCCCACTTTCAAAATTTGAGATGTTTTGCCTGTGTATCTGGTTCCAAACACATGTGTCTCCTGTCTTTGAGAGGATTTAGAAAGGAGCACAAACAAATCCCACCGCCTGGGCAGGCAAATGGAGCTGCACATGTAACAGATACCTTGCTCTGAGCCTCGAGGAAGGTAAGCTAGTGGCCCACAGGACACGCAGCTCACAGCAGTCCAGAGCCAGCTGCCAGCCTTTACACTCCCTGCCCCAACAGGAGCCCTTTACCTCAGGCACTGTCTGGCCCCAGCACTGGTGCTGGCCCCTCCCCAAGATCATCTGCACACAGGGACAGCAAAGGTGCCCACTGCACAGGAAGGACAGACTCCAAACCAGGGCTGCCCACTTGGGCTTGCAATGGAGGGAGGGAGGGAAGGATTTAGGGACTGGAATACAAGAACAAACCCAGACTTGCAACGGGCTATTATTCTTATCAGCACCTATGAAAAAATGGAATCTCATAGATGGGTTTCTCAGTGCAGATTTACTAATGGGCAGGGGAATCAAAGCCTATGGGTATTCAGAAAAGCTGTTTCAATGAAACCTCCTGTCACTTGCACAACCACACAAGACAGGCACCTTAGCTGGACACTCAAAGCCACTCCAGTTCCTTCTAATCACTGTCCTGATGTGCACCATGGTCACTGTTCTCTTGTTGAAAAAAACAGGGATTTGGGTAACATTTGAGTCCTTAAATCCTATGCCCTGAAGAGGGATCCCAGGGGACTTGTGCAGCCATCCCAAAGGAACTTGTAGATGTAACACACAATGATGCAAGACTGCACTGGAAGAGGAGCAATACATCCCACAGGATAAATACAACCCAGGCCTCTGAGAAGGAAATTGGTGACTAAAATCTTATTTCTGTAATTATAAATTTGCCTGAGCAGCTTTGTTAATTTCACTAAGGATGAAAGTAAACCCTGGGAAAGTAGAGATGGGTTTGGAAGATGGCCACGGCAGCTGCATGTGCTGCTCAGAGTAGGGTGGACACAGTGAGTGCTTACAGGGCCACCACATTACACTCTGTGTCCTCATGTGCTATTATCTGATTGAAAATCCTGCAATAATCATCCATCCCTGGACACACTGTTCACAGACCAGATGGTATTCTGTGTATGATACCAATTAATCACATGTAACATTTGGCAGGATACTAAAAGCATTGATGGAGGTCTTTGACACTGGTGGAGGGATTTTTGGCCTTTTCTAATCTTTTAAACTTTTAAGTGTTGCAGGCACGTTGTCAAGAAATACTAATAAGGCTGTGACTTTTCCAAATTTCCAGATGATAAAACTGCTACAAGTTGAGAGGGACAAAGTGCACATGGAGGCAGACGCCTGCATCCGGGAGAAGAGAGATTCCTTCCAGCTCCATCCACCCATCCCGAGGTTCCCAGCTTGTATCCCCACCTGGTCACTTTTGTGAGACCTGATGGTGAGACCACAGTACCTGGTATGCTGCTGTCTGCCATGGGCAGCTCAGTGCTGCTTCGAAAGCCAGAGCTACAGTTTCTACATGGGAGATAGTTCTCTCATCTCATCAGGACAGTGGCTTCCTGGGTTTTAAGCCAAGGATGGTTGCAGAGCCATGTGGGCTGCACACCAGCATCCCTTGCTTCAAAGGTTGCTAGCTACATGTCCACCTTGCCCGTGAGCATCTATGCCTGCTCTCCTCTAGCAAATGCTCTTTGAGTTATACAAGGGGAGGTACATTACCAGTGACTGTTTGTACATTACTGGGTATGTACTCTGCTGTAAAATTAAAACATAAAGTTTTCTCCAGCCTGTCTGACCACACATGCAAACTACTCTGACCAGGTGAATGACGTGCTAATTATATGATGTTGGTGTGCTTGGCTGATGCAAGGGAAGGGTCCTGGGGAGAGCAAGCTGGGAATAGGCAACCACAACCAGCATCCAGCAGCTGCTTCCCGAGCATTTCTGAGGGCAAGGTGGTGACCTACAAGGTTGCTTTGGTGGCCAGACTGATGTTTTACCAAGGCATCAAGACCAGAGCAGTGAGATACAGATTCCTATGCCCTTCTTTATGGTGTGATCAGCTTAATAAGCTGGATGGGCAGACAGGCAAGCCAGACAAGTCCAATCGTCATCTTGCACTGTCCCTGATGGGCACCGTGCAGGAATTCAGGGTTATTTCTCATCCTCCTTGTGGGTTTGCACACATATGTTCTGTTCTCCTCCACATCACACAAATCTACAATAAAGAGACATCAGAAGAGCTGTTATCAGACTGTGGAAACATGCCCACTGATGTGTTGGAAAGTCCAAGCTGCAGGTACTACACAGATCTCTTCTGCCCTAGCCCTTAGCTCAGACAGGCAATTACCATTTCACAGGACCCCCTTAGAATGATGCTTTGTCACAGACAGCATCCAGGAACATGAGAATTTGCATCAATGAGACCCAGGACTTGCAATTCCTCTTACCACCAGTAACCACGCTGTCTGATGGCACTGTAGTACCTAGACTTGGATGCTGGTTTTGTGAGTCTGTGTCATCCCTGTGTGTTCCACAGAGTTATTTATTGATAACCCGTGAGTGCCGCAGCCTTATGGCTATAAGAGATGAGGATATAGCTTCCCTAGGGAACTGCCTCTTCAACCATCTGCAGAACTCAGCCTTAACACTTCATTAAAAGAAAAAAAGCCAAAAATGAAGTGGAGCAGAAAGAAGAAATGACACACCAAGTGCTTTCTACCAGGGCACAAGTAACTTTAAAAATTAGATTTCACATATGTACCCTCATGAGTGTAAGAGATACTATTTTTGTGCACAGAACGGTCTGTTTTCTGTCAGAAAACAAGACACCAGCCTCACTCATTCCCAGCTTCTGCTAATCATCTGTCATCATCAAACAGGGACAGAAAAGAGCATGGGAGGTTGAGGAACCACACACCTGTGGCCAGCCTGCATGCAAGCACAGTGAGCTGCTCTTTGCCAGCAACCCAGACGCAAAGTTATCTTGCTTAATTAGGGCTTCCTTTGGGGGGAAACTGAAGTAACTGAACAAATAAATTACACTACCAGATTCACATACATACACACAAATAACATATTTTGCTCAACCAGGTGCAGACCATTGTATCTAGACTGGTATTGTATCTGGCTGGTGTATGTCTTTCCATGAAGTCAGATGCAGGAGAATGTCACATTAGACAGGAATGGAGGAAAACCCGAGAGCAGCTTAGGAAAAATAGAAACAGATCTCTGAAGAAATTTTCCCTGTTCCAACAGGTGTAGAGATGTGATTACATGTGCTTTAACACACAAGCTTTCAGCATGGCCTGAGTGTCACACTGAAAATCTGACATGGTTAAGGAAGCTTTGAAATCTCACCCCTGCTTTGAACCTTGCAGATTAGTATCAACATGGAGAAGGATTTGAAGCTGAAGGAAGATGCTCATATTACGAAAGCAAGCACTCGCAAGTGAAGGGGCAAGCAAAGGGGCTGCTCTCCATTCCAGGCAGCAAGAAAGGGGACTTGAACTGCATTAAAACATTGCAAATACAACAGAGACTTGAAAACAAAAACAAATTGCCCTTATTAGCCATAGTGAGGCACACAACAAGGCAAACCACCAGGCAGCTTCTCTTACCTTTTTGTTAAAACTGAGCTGAATATGATTCAAAATATCAATGCTTCTAAGGACAGGCTAACTCTGTAATAGAATCTCATCTACTTAAAAACATCTCTCAAATGTCAAAGAAGGCGGAAAAAGAACTCCAGACTTTATATCCTGAGTATGAATGTGCCCCTTGAGGCATTGCCTCCAGATTTGATCCACTCAGAAACGAGTTATTACTTACATAAGATAGGACTATAGAAGAGAAAAAAAATAAGATAAGGAAGAGACACTGCTGTTGGTTCTGAGAATGATTCTCAACATAACACTGACTTACAGGAGTGCACCAGGCCCAGGAGATATGCCCTGTGTGCCTGAAAGTAGACAAAAAACCACAACACAACCACTCAGAAAAGCAAGAAGAGGAGCCAATTTGTGCAATATCAATTATTTCTAGATTACAGAAGGTCACTTTTCTGAGCCTGGAGACTTCATGCAAAGGCACATCTTTTTTTTCAGGAACAACCAAATTCCATACATTTGCCCGTGGAACTAGGAAGTCTCCAGGAGCTACTACTGTGTCACTGAAAGCAGTGAGCACACAAGGACTGAGCAGGCAATGAGTAATTACAAACAGACTTCTGTTCTTTACTGAGAGAGTGGTCAAACACTGGAATGGGATTCTTAGAAAGGTGGGCAATGACCCAAACCCAACAATATTTAAGAAGCACTAGGGCAATGCCCTTAATAACATACTATAACTTTTGGTCAGTCTTGAAGTGGGCAGGCAGTTGGACTTGATGACCATTGTAGGTCTCTTCCAAATGAAATAATCTGTTCTAACACTGATGCCCTGTAGGATGGATACACAGCAAGGATTTTTGTATTTCTGGTATTCAAGATGATGACAGTACCATGAGATGAATACTTCCTGCAAGTTAGTATTGTCACTAAACAAGAACCAAATACTGAGGACTGAATTTAGATCTCTCCAGGAGAACAAAAAGATCAGTCTGAGTTTTCATGACAACCCCAGTCACTGCTGCATCTGAGCACTTGATGGGCATAAAAGAATTTATCCTCTCAAAATCCATGGCAAATGAAAGCTCTTACAGAATGGGGAAACAAAACGCCAAATCTCTAAAACTCAACTTTTCTGTTTTAGAGAGGGCAATGCAAAGAAACCTGAAACAATGTTCTTCCTTGCAATTCTTGTGGTGCTTTAATCATCCTAAGAAAATAAGATGGAAAGACAATACACTTTATCTGTATTTTGACTATGAATTACAGTTTGCACCTGAAGTATGAGAGATCACAGTTAAACTTGCCAACCCTGTGGAAAATAAGCCACTAGTGCTGGTGGGCTGCAGCTCATGGATGCTGCAACTGTAACTTTCCCTCCACAGAGCTCTGGCTTCTCATCTCCCAAAGGCAAGGGGTGCAGCCAGTTCCTAGAACAAGTGGCTCAGCCCTGAAGTCTCATCCCAGTTGTCCCAATTTCTATTCTTTGCATTGGTAAAACTCTGGCAGCAATGTAATGCTTTTATCTTAACAGAGAGCTCCAAGCTTAACTAATCACAGTGAACAAATGGATTATTTCTTTCAACATATTCATCAAAGCTTGTGGCATTTTCCAGCTCCTAACACACCAGCAAGACCTACCTCTGCTCAGAGCTGGTATGTGCTACTGAAATACAAATAAATTAACAGGTCACCATGAGGGAAGAAGTTTTCCAATCTGAAGACTGACTTACTTCAGAGCCTGACGTACCTGAAATCAATTAAAAAAATATATATTTAAAGGGCTCTCTTTTATAGAGGGACTTTGTTATGATGTGGAAAATTCACAGCTCCTAACATCAAGCTGTGGGTGGAGGGAGCTGGGAGTATGAATTAAAAATAATGTGGTTGTTTGCAGAATTTAGTGGCACTGATTTAAATCCACACCCCTCTCCCTTCTCAAATAATCACCCTGTGAAGGGAGGTGGTTTATGGAACCCTCTGGAAAATGTTCTGCATGGCCTCTGTTCCAGACCCAAAATAAAATACATCACATTGCAGCAAATACTTCACCAGGGTGCTGCACTCTTTTCCCTCCCAACCCATGCCTCCCATTTGTTGCCAATTAAATGAAACAGCAGGTGCTCAGACCACAAGTGCTGCAGTGAGTGCAGTGATTAAGCCCCCCTGGAATGTCTTCTTGGAGAGCTGCATCTTTCCAGGCACTGGACTCGAAAAGGAAAGATGAGATTAGAGGAGAGGGCTGGGTCAGTCTATGGCTGAGAGCTCCATGATTAGAAGGTGCTTTTGAAGCACAGGTCAATACAAAAGTCAGGTTTCTGGGGAAGATGCTGGCTCTTCTCCATTCTGACAAGGCACCTTCCTGGCATCCTTGTGATAGGTTCCATGCAAAATAGCATGCACTGCCTCTGGGCTGGAGACACCTCCTTCTTCCCTCACTTAAACCTATCATCCTAACTTAGAGCAGCCTGCCCCCACATCAAGGCCTGTGTGGGCATCTCAAATCTTCAGGCAATGATGAGCAATGCAGTTCCAGAGGCAGGACCCATCCCAGCCTAACCCTGGGTGAGGCCAGGAGCAGATGCACAATGAGCTGAGCATCAGAGGTGTTCAAGACGGTTATCAGCCACGTATGAACACATGATTCATTAGGCCATGCTAATGAGATGTTCCCAGTTGCCACACAGAGCAAGTGGATGCAAGCCTGGAGAATAATTTTGTAACAGAAAGTCACTCTCAGAGAAGTGTCCTTACACCATAACTTCTGGTGCATCCAGTTACCTGCTTGCTTCCACATTGCAATCCCACTCAATGGTATTATAGTGACATAGCATGACTGAACCCATCCCATTTTCTTCAGATGGAAGAAAACAACCTTGGCTGCCACCATCACCAACATCAAGTCTCACCTCCCGCCATCAGAAATCAAGCAAATCAAAAGGCTAATGCTATCTATTCCCTTATCATCAGGACATAGGTAATACTGTAGGAAATGGACAGGCATGAAGCAAGGGGGAATTATGAACAGTCAGAGATCAGTGCCCCATCAAACAAACTCTTCCCCGCATCATGCTCTGGGGCCTCCATGTTTCACACCAGTGAAGTCTTTCCCCTGTTCACAGTGCTGTCCATCCCATGGACAGTCACAGCTCCTTCTCAACCCAGCATTCCAGTTTTGCTATGGTGACTTCCCATCCGCACAAGCCAGCATGAATTTATTGACACAAAGGACATCAGCAAGTACTAATGCAAAGGGACTGTAAACCAGTTATAACATAATACAAGCCTGCAAATAAACTCCTCACCCCTTCTACAAATTCCACTGCTGGCAGCAAAAGTCCATGAGACCAAGACATAATCCCAAGAAAGACAAGCACTATTTATATTTCTGCTGAGCAGTTCACTTTGTCTTTGGTCACTCTGCTGATGTTTCACTTCTTCACCAAACCCTGTTAGAAATGGCTGGGCACTTGGAGGGGGGAAAGGGAATGTGGTCATTAAGGTCTGGCTTAGCTACTGTAATACAACTAATGTTTGATTCTGTTGAAAAGACTCACAGATGAAAACTTCAAAGCATTTTATAAACATTAATGAGTAAGCTTTCTCTAAGAGGGCTGATTATAGTCCCTGTTTTATTTGCAGATAACCTTCCTGCCACACCAGCAGTTCCCCACTCCTCATTTCCACACCACAGGCTCCCACCTCCTAATTACACAAAAAACACACACTAAGGGGATGAAATATGTTTTGACCAAAGAGTAGAACAGGACTCAACATGAGGTTTCTTAACAGCAACGAGCAGAAACCTACAGCCTTAATGCTGCTGCAACCCACAGCACAGCCCTGCTCAGCACTGTAATCTAGGGCTCTCCCACACTCAGAAGGAACACGAAACTTTGCAGGGCTTCTCTTCACCTTGGAAACACTTCTCCCTTTACATAATAATAGTCAGGGGCCCGCTTTGTGGAGCATATCACCCATTACAACTCCATCTGCCTTACTCCCAGATCCCACCAGCAAATGAATCTCTGCCACCTCCTAAAACATCTAATGCTAAATTCTATCCCCACTAGCAAGTGAGATGTGTTAGTGACCAGCACCTTCTGACCCTCAGTACAGTAACACATGCACACTGCAGATGGCTACAGAGGTTTTTGCAAAGCTGTGCTAACAGCCAACAATGCACCAAAACCAACAAGATAAACTGGATTTCTTACAAGGATGCAGGTGCTCACCATGTACCATCCCACAATGTATTTTCCTCACTGGGAAGATGCACCCCCAGTTTTGCTAAGGCAGCAGCAACACCACATCACTGCAGTGACCAGGATAAGCCCTGACTTGGGTTTCAAAGACCACAGAGAGGCTAAAACTTTCCAATTAGATGGGCTGTCAAGCCAGAGATTAGGCAGATAAAACAAAAAGCCTGTGAAATAATTTCAGCTCCATGTGGATAAGATACACTCCCTGCAAGATAAAATTTCAATTATTAAATTTACCTTAGTTTTTGAAAGAATTTTTCCCCTGTTACCATTTCACTTAGCCCTTTTCTACTTTGCTTTCCAATTTCTTCCCATTTGGAATTTTCCTCTCTGACAAAGTGTTTTTGTCCTTCTGCTCTCTGAAAACACCTGGCTGTAGACAACTGCTCAGCAAGTCCCTCTGGTTTTTTTAACACATCCTTAATAAAACCAAATTCTCCAAGACCTAGGTGCCCGTCTCCAACATTAATGCAGTTCACAAAAACAGCTCTAAATCAATTAGGATCTATCCTTGACTGAACCTGATGAATCAGAGAATCACTGCATCGACACTGATGCCTCATGAACAGCTTCAGTACAGAGCCCTGATCACACTTCAGATTTACAGAAATTATCTTAAACACAGGGATGCTTTTCTGAGCTTCTGCTGAGTCCTTTGTGAGTTTTTTTCCATCTTTCCTGAATCAGGAATTTGTCAGCAACTCACTCTGCTCCAAAGCATGAACCTCCTCATTGGACCACAACTCTCCACTCTGCTCTGCTGGCTTTGCAGCCTCACAGGGTCCCAGCAGCTTTTGAGGCAGTCCCACATGCAAGGACTCACTCAGGGACAGAAACAGCTCACACAAACCCCGCTGCAGATGGAGATGCGAAGAGTGCAACCCACTGCTCCCAGAGTTTGGATCTGGGAATGCTCCAGGTCAAAAACACACTCACAGCATATGCCCAGGACATGCTTCTCTCACACATGCACTGATGTACCATGAACCTTGCCATGCTTCTCTGGGGCATGGGCCGGACAAGCAAATGCTAACCCAACAGATAAATGGGGTAACTTCAGAAAACAGATACAGTCACCCATGCAGGTATATGTTTAATGAAAAGTGCAAAGACGGTGGGTTATTAGCCAAGGCAGTGCAAAAGGATCTGACATTCTGTAAGAGGTCTAGTCCTTCCTTTCCTACATGGATACTATAAACCAGATCTCTCCTTTTAAATTAAAAGCTAAAGGTTGAGAGCAAAGTCCCCAGCTTGGCCAAGTGTTGTTCAACCAGGGCACCCAGGAAAGAAGGCCCACAAAGCTGCACTTCCCCCAGAGCACCACTGTGCTTGCTTTCTGATGACCACACCACTTATCTGCTCAGCAGCGTGGCTCCTCTGTGGGTTTTGCTGCCCTGACCACTTACTCCATTGGAGACTCATTGGTGCCTCCCCAAAGAAGGGAAATGGGAAGTTGCAAAAGACAGCTCTACACTGGGAATACTTGGGTTTGCACGAGACATGAAACCACTCTGTCTGCAGAAAAGGAGAAGCTCACCATGACTCCAGGCAAGCAGGAAGGGAATAAAGGAGAAAACAAACTCCCAAATTCATATGCTGATTCTGCAGAAAAAGTTACTTATCCAGGTGCTACAAAGAAGAAGCAAACAGCACTCAGCCAACACTCATAAATCAGGCTGGGGTGAGTCTGATCAGAAGCCTTTCCTACAGCAGACAGGACTGCACACAGTCAGTCCACAGTGGAAGAGACGCCTGTTGATGCTTTTGTTTGTCCTGTAAGCAAACCCTGGTGTAACAAGAGTGAGAGCTATGGCTCTTTCCAGACACAGCATTCCCACATCTGAGCCTCTCAAAGCAAAAAGCTGGGAGGGGTGAGGTGGCAGGGAAAAGAGCCCTGACAGAGCCCTGCATAACCTTTCCATTATGGCTGGGCAATTTTCTATTTGCACTTAAATGCAATAATGTAAATAAACTCCCCGTAACCCTTGCAGGGCTATTTAGGACTTTTGCAAAAACAACCAGCTCCTCTCATCGTGAGCCAAGGGATGCGAACACAACAGGCAATTCTCATCCTGCTCTCCACACACTTAATGAAAGTGAAGGATTGTGTTCCTCACACAAAAGCAGAATTGTGTTTCAGGGCTGGGGGTGTGAACTCAGCGCCATTTTCCGGCAGTATAAATAATTGAAAGCTGAGTACGATTAGGGGAGAGCGGCAAAGCAGTGGAGGGAGAGCAGGGGGGGTTGGAATTGTCATGCCTGAACTGGGCTTGGGTGCTTCAGGGAAGAAAGGCTGAGGAAAAACCCCACCGAGGAATTTAATTTTCACACAGAGATTCCAGGGGAAAAAAAAAAAAAAGGCTGATCTTGATCTGTGGTAAAAGAGGAAACACGCCAATAAAGGGCACTTGAAGAACTCACTGCCTGTGTGAGAGCAACCCCAGTGCACCAGCTTTGGCTGAGGGCAGCTCCACAGCCAAACTGCTCTCCTGAGCTTTATTGTTCCAGCAAACAAAACCTGGAACAAGGTTAAAAAACAAGTGGGCTCCTCCCAAAGCTTAGCTTTAAATCCTGCCATAGAGACCTAATGAGTCCAACACCAGAATACTGGAGATGGAGGTGGGGTAACAGAAATATACACTGAGCCTTGACACATTTTCTGCTCAAGAAAGTCTTCCAGCCCAGTTTTACCACAATTTTGCATAATCTTTTGTACAACATATCGCCCAGGGACACAACCAGGAGACATGGAGCCAATACCAAAATTTTCCATCTTCATTCAGAATTTTTTCGCAATTTCAAGTATGTTTTTCTAAACATGTGCTTTCTGTTAGCACCAGGACCTCATAGGGACTTGTGCATCCTGATGTATTTGATATCTAACGTGAAAAGCAACCAATAGCTTCGAAAGAGGCCCATCAGTGATAGGTGTGGGATGTAGGTACCAATAACAAGAACAACTTAGACAAAACAAACTTGTATAAAACACATAAATACTTCCCACCAAATAACCCTTCTAACTAATTTCACTGCTTTCTGTGCTTGCTAGAGGCCCGTAGAAGTTTGATATTACTTTTCAGGTGTTACTTGAAGGATCATTGCAGATCGTTGCGTAGTTCAAGTGATGGATTCAGACTGACAGTAGGATATAAGCTAACTTTCTGTTCCCCAGCAGAATGGTTTTAATCCTTCATAAGTCACATTCCCATTCCAGACAATGTGAATTCATCCACTGGGAAATCTGCTATCCATTATAGTTTTGCAGCACTCCCTTGAGATTCTTGGGTTAGACAAACCTGCTCAAGTTAAACTCTTTCTAGATAACTCATAAAAAATGCATGCATGTAAAAAGCAGTTAAAGCAATTTCTTCATAGGTTCCAAATAATATCCACAGAGACTTGGTCCGGTTCTAAAAATACTGTCCCATGAATATGTGAGCACCACTGATAGCATAGGAATAACAGATGATAGGAATAATGGATGCAGATTGGCAGAGGGGAGATTCAGGCTAGATATAAGAAATAAATTCTTTATCGTGAGGGTGGTGAGACACTGGAACAGGTTGCCCAAAGAGGCTGTGGATGCCCCCTCTCTGGAGGTATTTAAGGTCAGGCTGGACAAGGCACTGAACAACCTGGTCTAGTGGAAAGTGTCCCTGCCTATGACAGGGGAGTTGGAACTAGAAGATCTTGAAGGTCCCTTCCAACCCAAACCATTCTAAGATTCTATAATGACATTACTTCACAGCCATCAGAGCATAGAATCATAGATCCAAACTGAAGAGAGAAGTTGAACCATAAACTGGACGCACTGCTGAACTGCCCCATATCTTACACAGCCTTAGGAGAAGAGCTTTCAGTGCAGGTTTCTCCCTCTTACTCAAAGTCTACACACATTCTAAAAAAACTACCTCACTGGCCTCTTAATAGGCAGTGAGAGCTCACCATTGGTGAGCTCTGCCACTCATTTAATTCTAAGTTTTCCCTGATTGTACTGGTAATTCTGGAGCCAAGGGAAGATCTGGTCCAACTGCCCCAGATCACAGTGCTTCCAAAGCATTCCTAACCAGGATACTTCCCATAGCCATTTTGTCAGAGATCAGGTCTCTTAGGGAAAGTCTGCACTTGAAATTGGAGGAACATAGAAACTCACTCAAAACCCCCAAAGCTTTCCTCCATGAAGCAGAGCTGGCATTCCTCAGCATCCAACACGATCACACCCTTTGCACTCTCCTTTGGTTGATGTGATTAGTAGGGCACTTAGTGTGAGATACTGCTCTTATGAAATCTGGCAGAGAAAAACCCAAACTGTACCATCAGAGGCAGCCAATTCCCAAGCATTGTCCACCTTGGACCATGCACAGCATTTTGGGTAAGCAGCATATTGAAAACCCACCGTCCCGTTGGCTCCAGGGAAACAGGTTCTTCCCTTGTCAAGTGAAATTTATCTGCTGGCCAAAAGCACACAGGTTCTTTCCTTGTCAAAGGAAATTTATCTGCTGGCCAAAAGCACACAGATGAGCAATTTTGATTTATTCCAACAGAGGTCAGGGATATGCCTGTGTGCATCCACACACAGTCTCGCTACATTGATGACAGAAGATGCTTTTTAAGAAGGTTGAGGAACAACAGTAAGAGACCTTGCATAGTTAAAAGGATGAAGTAAAGAATTCAACAACCTATTTCTGGTGTTCCTAATCTTACTTACAAAAGCACAACCCCTCCTCATTTGTCTAATTACATATAGAGCCTGTACCTTAATTAAATTTCAGTTTTATTTTTAGGATGAGGAGCCTGTCTGAAGAGCCACAAATTTAATGTTAACAAAGGCCTGCCAGTGTTAACTTCTGCTCAGAGGCTGCAAAAGACAGGAAATCACAGTGACAGTGACTTCCATTCAGCAGTCGAAGAAGATCGATAATTGCAGCCCCTCTGGAGTGGCTCAGGTTGTTACAGTACAGCATTTGAGGGACTGCCGAGATGGAGGGGAAAAAATCTCACCTCAGAGCAGTTTGCTGCTTGATATAATGTTCCTGTAAGACCTTGGAGGTGAAATAGCAATTAGTTTGAGACAAATTAGGCAAAAGCATCATAATGGATAGTTTCAATCCTAGTAATGCCTACAAAGGACATGAACACCAGGGAAATAAGGACTTGTAGACATCCAGGAGAAGCCATACTCATGTGGTGCCATGATCCCAAACAACATCTATCACAGTTACTGTTGCCATAGGTGGGGTCCAGGATCCTGGTCTTATGAAGCAAGAGAATGGAGGAGGACACAACCCTCAGAGATGCAGCTTCCAGTGAAGCTTCTCATCCCACAGAGAAGCCAGGACAACCACCATACCAGAGCCCAAAAATCCCACTGCCACTGTGTCCAGAATTTGTAAGACTCCTGTATTTGGTCCTGATATTGCAATATTTTTCATGCACAGCAAAATGGCTCAGTTGTGAGATTCACCTCTGACATAAAGGATTCCCCCCGAGAAAATAAAACCTTAATCTTTTGATAACAAAGTCCTGTTCTGGCCCTGCTGCCATAACACCCTCAGGAGCTGCCTAAGCCATCACATCACTTTCTAAGCTCGCTCATGTCCTGGGCAGACCTGAACATGGTGCAGGCAGGGGAATATATTAAATTGGTGCCGAGCAGCAAGTATCACCTTGTAGACACAATGTCGAATATTCCCATTCTATACTATACAATATTCAGGTGTCAGTTCTATGCTTTAATAGCATCCAAGTGCAGAAGTTCAAGGTGGAGGATTCCCACAAGCTGGTTGCTTTCTCAGCTGCAGGTTATTTGCTGTGTTCATTGAATGTGGCCTCTCTTGTAGCTTGGCAGGCACTTTGCCATTTCCCCATCATGGCCCTCATCTTTGTCTGACGTGTAAAGTCTCTTTAGAAACAAATACTGGAAGCTGAACAGATTGTTTTGCCAAGCAAACATTTAAATAATGATGGAAATAAGAATTATAAACAATTCCATTTAGTCATTGAAGACAAAGATAATGCCCCAAGCCAGCTGGTATCCTCAGGCACTGACTGAGTGCTAGAAGGAAAAATGGTATTTAAATAGCCTTTAAATCAGCTGAGACAACCATTCCCAGCTCAATGGCCATACCAGCTATTAATTTTTTTTCCAGGGGCAGCTCTGTTACTGGCAAGCTCTGTTACTGGCAAGCTTGCTGCTGGGCTATTTTGCTGAGGGCATGGGGAGTTCTGCCACTGAGAGCCAAGTCTCATAAGCATGGCCACATGTAGTGCTCCAGCACAGCTGCCAAAACATGGCAGGCATGGCCAGTGCTCACAGCCAGCAGTTCAGGGCTCCTCCTAGAGATCTGCCTTTCTGCATCACCTGCAAACATTGCCACTGCTGGCCTCTCCACATGCTGTCCAGGACAGCAGCAGCAGCAGCAGACAACTGGTCTGTGTTTACTCGGAAGAAAGGACATGCCATTTCTCCCCAAGGAGCTGGTGCTGACCTTTGGGAACAGACATGTTGACAGAGTTACGTCCAGATTTCCTCTGAATTTTCCCAGGCTTGTTTCAGTTTCAGTCCCACTCTTAAGGAAGCTGTTTTCAAACCAAATCCAACATCCCATCTGCTGGAATAACTCCATCCTTGCAGTCCTGTGACTGTCACATGGATGATCCTGAAGTCAAGTTCTGGGTCTGTACCTAGTGGTGGTTCAGAGCCAAGCCCCTTGTCTGGATGAGGTTTTTGCAGCAGCTCTTAACATCTACATCTTGGTCAGGACGCTGATGCCCAAATCCCCTTACTGAGGGAATGAAAGCAGGAGAAATGTGATCTTCACAACCCAGACCATTCCGACCTAGGCCAGCACAGCCCAGAGCAGAGGGAACACATGCTTTGACTGCAGAGCCCAGACTCTCTGCTGTCAGCAGCCCAGTGGGAGTAATGTCAGTAAGTAAAATCTTCCCGTTCTGCTTCTTTGCTTTATGTTCCACTGTGCAGTTGCACCACAGCTTTATGCAACAGCTCTCGGCCATAAGGCTTGGCTGTTTCTACCCAGCTCCTCCTCTGCCCTGCTCAACTCCACCTTTTCCTTCAGCTTTCCTGCCTGTTTCCATAAGCAGCCTCAGTCACACACACGTCACCCAACAGAAGCACTCATGGAATCTGGGAATCTTTTTAATGCCAACCTCCCACATGGAGAGAGGGACAAGCTGTATCACGCACAGAGCCACATCAACAGCCCTCCTTCTCTTCCCACAGGGCCAGGAGCTACATGTGGGGTTGCACTGATGGACCTGAGCATCCCTCACTGCAGAGCAACCCTACTGCTGCAGATGGCTGAGAAGAGAAGGTGCATTCTCCCCATCCTTCTTAAAAGGCCTGGTGGGTAGAAGGTTAGGAGTTAGCATTTGCAAATGCAGAAGCAGGCTTGCCCCATTGCATTCCTGCTCATGCTCTTCACCACTGATAAATTTAAAGCATGCTTGATCTTGTCCATTCACCACTCCTGCAGAGCTAAAAGAACAAATCTTACAACACGCAATATCATTGGTCCTACAAAAACAGTCTTTACTGAGTTAGATTGCACCAAACCACCCAATCTGGGGACTATTAATCCCTCAGTTGGTGATTAATTCAAATTAAAAAATGGGCAGTTAACAAATGGAAACAAATGGAACTAGATGATCTTTAAGGTCCCTTCCAACCCAAACTATTCTATGATTCTATGAATAAGTATAAGCAATACCATCAGTCCCATCAGGCATCTACTCCACGTACACCCTGGGTCAATTACTCCTTTGCTCTGCACCAGAAAGCCTACAGCCTGAAGCCACCAGGTCCTGTTTGAATCACAGTGAAATGGAGGTGGCCAGGCACGTGGCATAGTTACAGCCACACAACTGGAAGTGCAAACAGACATTTCAATATTTGATACAGCTTGGGGTAACAGAGAAAGGGATGTTTGTACAGAAGAGCACATAACGGAAGAAGGATCAATAACAGCAGCATTCAGATGAACTCCCATCTGAGTCAGAAAAGCAGGGGTACAGACTGCAACTACATCAAGTCCCATTTTTGTTTAATGTCCTCTTCAATGCTCAGTTACTCCATTATAGCACTATAAACAATTGGGATGACCCTAGCAATAACAAATGAAGCTCTTGGTATTTTATCGTCATTCTGGAAACAACTTACATCTCTTTCAAGCTCTCTAGTAAAAATCTTGATACTCTTTTTTTTAATGTTCTAATTGGCTGCTAGTGAGTTCCTCTTTCTGTACCACTTTGAAAAAAAACTGCTTAGATCAGCAGAAGGCATCAGGCAGATAATTTTTTGCTAACTGATACACAAAGCAAATGCTTGAACAGAGCTTTGTTTATTTGCCTTTTTAAAATTGTGACATTTCAGATGTCTCCTTGCAGCCAAAATGTCTGTGTGGGTCATTGTGTAGTGAGATGGGGATCTGCCTACCTAACATTCCTGCCAGGGCTTCAGTGGGGATGTCATTTGCCTCTCACACAGCTAGAAACACTATGTGGGCTTGTGGCATGCCACTTAAGCCCGCTGCTGTGTTTTGCCTTAGAGAAAGCTGCATTTCACTACAGAAAGTATCTTCCATATGCAGAGATGCAGCTGTTCTCATGAGAGCAATAGAGAGGCTGATGGCTGAATGTAGGGTTTGGCCCCTCTGCTGATGCTCAGGTCCTATTCATACTCTGACTCCAGACAAGGAGTAAGACAGGCAAGAAATAAGAGCAAAACATTTGGACTCACTGGATAAAGTGCATAGCCAAAACCACTGGCAATTCAAACTAGGACACCAGGCACTGAAGCATGGTCACATTTTCCCCTGCTCAATTTGCTAGGAAGAGGGTTTCTTGGAAACAAGTAGCAGCACTCAACCAGGGTCTATAATCATGTCTATAAAAAGCCCAAGGTGGTACTGAGAGACTGGCAAGGTGAGGTGACAAGTGGGACAAGAGCCACCCCTTATAATTACTTGATTCTCAGCCCAGCATGGCAATTGGGAGGGTGAGCTGGCTGCTCTTCTGGCCCCACACTTCTCCACAGTATGCTCTGGGTAATTACTTGCATGCACGCTCCAAACCCCCATCCTGCTGACAGCCTCCAAAAGCTGGCCCCCACAAGAAAAACAAGTACCTTACACCTGTGTATGTCTTTTACTGTGGAGATACCAGGAGTTATCTCTGCTATTCCAATAAAACAGTGTCCTTCCCCAGCATCTTTGGGGACAATAGGAGTATTATCAACTTCAATTAACAACTCAGAAGAGGATTCTGCTACCAGCACCAGCAAACCCATCAGCAATGGTGGGGAGGTCTCTGATGGCACCCAGAGAACACTCCCAGACCAGCTGTGAGGGTCAGCACTAACTACAGGCATTTCTCCCAGTCACAGCAACTTCATGCTCCCCTGTTCTGCAAGACACATGAGAGCCAAGCGCCCAGGTGCAGACTGCATGGAAAAGCAGCACATAATATATTAGGAGGTAGCTTTGACCCTACATAGTACTTCTGGGCTGAAAGACAACAGATAATTGGACCTGACAAGAAATTTATAGAAATGGTTTCATCTCTGTGGAGTTAATTCAATACTTGCAATCCTATTTACTGAAACATTGGCACCCACGTATAATTTGCTGCCATCATTTAACTCACACTCAGCAGATGAGACTTAGCTGCACAATTAAATGATGCAGCAATGCCCCACTCTTATTTAAGCCCGTATTTATAGATCCCTAGCCCTCACTGGAGCAGAACAGGTCTGATACTTGGCATGCTGTATTGGGCTCTGCTTGCTGTACTTCTCATGCCTTCATGGGGCAGTCTCCAACTTCCAAGTCCCACAGTATGTCCTATCTCACTGCCCTTCTACTCATCTTGAAAACAGCCTGACTCCCATCTAAAGCACATGCTGAAAAAACATGATCTATCACTTCTGGTTTAAATCCTTGGGACAGAGCAGCCTCTTACTGCCTGCAGAGCCTGAGAGGATTTGCTAGGAAGTGTTTAAAAAAACCCAGTGCCCAGTAATGCAAGGGCTTTACAAACCACTGAGCCACTTTGCACAGAGAGAGTCGGTCAGGGAAGGGTGGGCTCTTATTCAGACAAACATGAAATTTCAGTAGTGAAATTAATTATCCCTCCTAGCCTCTGGGCAGCCCCTCAGGTTTCCCCATGGGTCCTATCCAGTGTCACTGTCAACACCAAGTACTGCAGCCCTGATTAAGTCATTACAAGTCAGCTCTTGTTCCTCTACTTCCAGTCAAGAGCAATTGTGGCTTAAGAAGCTCTATCACGGACACAGTGGGACGAGAGGAGCTGGCAGAGACCTACAGACTCCAGCTGTTTAGGACATGAGAGGTGCCTGCAAATCATCTGAGCATTACTCACAATGCATTTGGTTGATTTTTTGCTGGAACAGGCACATGGGGAGAAGCAGAGATGTTACCAAAGTCAATTGATTATGCTAAGGTGACATTATCCTGCCAAGTATAAGGTTACAAAAGGTAGGGACAGCCTGTATGTACTTCATTGGAAGTTCAAGCTTCCACCAAAAAAGTGAAAATCTTACCTGGTTCAAAGTGAGGGAGGCCTAAGGAGACTACCTTGTTCTTCAACGAGCAGATGGCAACCATAATACCTACTATATGGACCACAACCAAGAGGCAGGTTCAGCCCCTCAAGGATTTGAGTAATGTGGGCTGGTACCTCCATCTTGGTCTCCAACTTTGATCATGAAAGTCTCTACTCTGGGCTGTTTTTTAAACATCATTCTTTCATTCAAGAAATCATAACATGGCTTGGAATCGAGACTCTGCAAGGCAAGAAGGAGTGAAGCCTAGAGCCTCACTACAGGCCAGTCATGGTTCAGACAGCAAACATATGGAATCCCTCCACTGCTAAACCCTGAAAAGGATGTTTTACATTATCAGGAAGATTTTCCTCTAAATGCTAAGGTCTCCTTGATGTAGTTGCCTGAAGCTTGAAATACTAGAAACAGGTCCACCACATACAGAGCCATTAACCAAGCATTAAACCTTAGCAATTGCAAGCAGGTGGAAATGGGGCTGCACAAAGCTTTCCATGCCAGCTCAGCCATATACTGTGCTAACCAAGAATTTGATTTTGAGTTAGAATCATTGCACATGAAGCCACAAGTTTTCCAAAATGTAAATATTTCCCAAAGTTTCCTAACATTTAATTTGCTTTTCCAGCTCTCTTTGGAGACTTTGTTAGAGTTGCAAATACAAGCTCCAATTCAAGCAACGAAGTCCATTTTACTTGCCTCACCTTGCAGATGCTCTGGCTGCATCAGGACCTCATGAAAAAATACTAGCAAAAAAAGGAATCACCTCTGGGGGGGGTGGGAATAAAAGTACCTTATGGCAAGTATGAACACCTGGTCCCCATCTTTCCCCAGTTGGGAAACTGAGGCACAGATCACCACATTGACATGCTTACAAAGACATTACAATAGTGTGAAAGCCTCAGGGGATAACTGTGTGCCTCACACTGCAGAATGAAAGAGATTGTTGCAGAGAGCTGTCATGGCTCACACAATAGTGGCCCTGACAGGTATTCCTGGGAAGGAAAAGGGTTAAGGAAGGGAATTTTGTTACTTTCTTGTCTTATTTTCTTGTGGGGGGAGAAGCGTTGTGCAAGCAGGAGTTTTCCACTGGCGCTAGGCCCCCTTGCACTTATCAATGGGACCTTTCAAGACTCACTCCCTGATTGAGACATCATTTCCTGTCCAACACACTAACCCCATTGATAACTCCATGCTTGATGGGAACTTTTCAAACCTACCAGGAAAGGCCAGGAGACCCAGAAGAACATATACATGAAAACAGAACTAGGGCAAAAAGAAAAAGCAGAGAGAAAGAAACCATTTTGGCCACAGTCTGCACAGTGACAACAAATGTTTGTGATTACAGAGCTCTGCAACTTTAGCAGGTACATCAGACATAGCCAAGCCAATGCTCTTCACAGCAGTGAGACTGGCAGGCTGGTGCTTCAGGCCTGAAAGAAGTCAAGAAAGGGACAAAAGGATGCTTAAGAACACCCTTCTTTAGTCTTCCAGCCACACAGCAAATATTGAAGTCAGGACTGGATATAGAAATGGTCCAGTTTTCCACCAGAAGACCATACCCTATATGGCTTGCAAAACAGGCTAGAGATTTCAGATGTCCTAGTATCAGAAGTGACACTTAAAGGGAGAGCAACAACAAAACTAGGACTCTTCAAAGTATCTCAGATCAAGTGGCCAAGAGAGGAATACATTTTTTCCCCTATTTTATCATGGCACATCTGCTCAATGTTATTTTGCAGGAGAAAGCCAACTCAGCTACGTACATCCTTAACACTGACTGCAAGGACTCACTTGATAGTCCAGCCACTGCCCAGTTCCAACCACAAGTTCCAGCCCAAAACAGACATTTCCCACAGAGTTTAAGAATCTGCCAATCCACAGCTTTTGTTTTCACCTATCTCCAAACAGAGATTTCATAACCCCAGGCAATCAGACTTTTGCTGCCTACACAGGTATACTGATACAAAGGGTTAGAGGGACTGCATAGGTTAAATAGGACATCAGCCAGAAAATTCTCCCTACCATGCAGGTGCCATGGAACGGCACCAGAATTGAAGTAGCTGATATCATGCTGGAACTTTGTAATTTGGACTTTTTCTGGTTTCCTGGCTTCAGAATTCAGCCAGCAGCTATTCAGCGAAAAAGCTTTCGAAGAAACCCAAATACACAGACTACAGCAAAAGAGCTGTACAGAACAGCGGGAGCCAGGACACCAGCTGGCTGGGTAGATGGGTAGGAGGAGGGTCTGGAAGGTTTCCACCACCATCTCCATTACTGAACAGCTTTGGGAGCATGCAAAAGCTGTTGTTTTCAGCAATCTGTGCAAGTAGTTTCTGGATGCCCAAAATGCAGCTCCCTTTCTGTTCTAAGTGCATCTCAAGTATTTAAAATTCAATTCCCTCTTCAATAGGAACCATTCAAGAAAATGTCAGCTTGAAATGTCTTTACAGTGCAAGTTACTCACTGTGAGCATACCACCCACTTATCTTATACCCTACAAGGACAGAGTCTGAAAAGGTTCAAGACTGTGACACATAACAGACCAAACAAACACAAAGCCTTATTTAAAGGAATTACTAATCCAGCTGGAAATATGACTAGAAGTGCAAGTAGAAATAATATTTTACATTAGACAAGACAGACTTACCTGCAGGTCAAAGAACTTGCTGTATCTGCGGTAGATGATCTGGGAAGTCAGGTCAGACCATGTCACATTGATGATATAGACCTGTTCAGGGGAAAAAAAATAGAAGTTAAAGGCTGAGCAGTGAGTACAAGTAAATTCTGAATCTTGGTGGCCACTCCTGCTCACAATGAGCACTGGGTGGACCAGCACCCAGTGTTCTTCCACCCATCCAAATCACCAGCTTTCCCTGGGATGAAACCTTTAATCAACCAAGAGAACATTTTCTGGTCTATGGCAGCACACCCTGCTGTCTACTTCCATTACTATAGAGGGCCCTAGAGCACATTGCAGACACAGCAGAGCTATGCTGCTCTTGAAGTTACAGACCATCTTTGGCTGCTGATCCCCATCCCCATGACCCAGGTTTTCCTTGTATAGAGAGATGTGACCATGTCCTTTCCCAATCAATATGTGGCTCTTGCCCAGGGAATTCACAGGGAACCCAGCTCCTGGGGGGTCATGAGATTACAGCTGAGCAGCACAATCACTTATGCACACCCATACATGCAAGAAAACAGCCCTTGCTTTGAGTTACATTGCACCACTCAGCATCTCTGGCACCTATGAAACTGATTCAAAGATGATATAAAACAAGTCAGTGACAGTGACACTGTTATCCTACAGCAGTGGAAACACCAACACAAGCAGAGAACAGACTCAGGACCTCCCTTGTTCAGCTTTAGCCCCATCCCCAGAGCAATTATCTCACGGAAACATTTTTTTGCTGGTAGATGTGATAAAAAAATGATTCAACTCATGCATGCACACATGTGCAGAGATATACTGCATTTTTTGTAAATATATATAAATACAAATGCATTTATACATATAACACATACAAATGTTTCCTTTCAACCTTTGTACCTTCAAAACATTAAAAAAAAAGTTAAAATGAGCCAGATTACAGCTGGCCTTCAGATCAAATGCTGATTCTGCTGCCTTGATAACAGCTACAAAACAAGACTTGAGCAAACACAGGATGGAGCCACCAAGAGTGACCATCGAGGGTGACAACACAATGCCAGTGTAATGGAAACCACAGCTAGGCCAGCTCCTGGGTCTTTAAAGCAATTTCCAGGTTTCACATATGGAGTGAGATAAAGATCTGACAGAGGAAACAGGAAAGCATCCCTCCTCCCAAGCCCCAGTGCTGTGGCAGGAACTCTCCCTTTTGCCATGGATACAGAAATGAAGCTCTGTCTCTGGTGGTGGGGGATGGATAATTATAATCCTCTTCTCCACCTCTCTGAGGACACAAGTGCATCTTTCAAGGTGCTGACTTAGGGTAATTGCTTCTGCGCTTTCAACAATAAAAGGTACTGCAAGGAAATGCCTGGAGGGATGTTAAAGATCAGACTTAAGAATACTTTTTGCAGGATTGTCAAAGGGATTTTTAATCCCTTCTGCTTCTTTCCTGATAGGAGACAGGTGTCATCTGATGTCCTGGAAACTATGGAGGTCCAGTAGCCTCAATTTCCTCTCTGCTTGCTATTGCCACATTCAGTCCCCTCAAAAGCTACCTTTCTGCTGCAGCCCTTTGTCTTGGGATTTGAGAACAGGACACAATGAGTACAGGCTCTTAAGGAGCTCTGAGGCTGTAATTTGACTCAGTGATGGTATCAAACCTATCCACTGCTCCCATGAGAGCAGAGAACATTGAGGAAATTAAAGGAAAGACTATCCAGGGGTGAGAACAAAACTCTTGGCAAACCCAGGTTATTCCTCTGCTGTGTCTTGTATTTCTCCTGGAAAACCAGGTCATGGTACCTCCCTCTCACAGTACCTATATACAGTAGGGTCACACCAGAAGTACCTTACTTTGTGAAAGGAAAGAAGACTGCATAACATGAAGATTTACCCTTTAAAGATATTTCCTGTGTAGAAAAGCCAGAGGAGTCAGAGCCTGGGAAGGAAGCTCCTGTTGCCAATTTGCAGGCCAACCACTCTACACTGAGGAATATTTTTCCATGTGTTTGTGTTGTGAAGGCGAAAAATTTTAAAAAAAGTTTGTAGCTTCACTCTGAGCTAATTCACAACACAGATATTTCTACTCACTCTCTGTCCAACAGCTACTTTCAGATGGAAAACCCATTTGATTAAAAACAGATCATAACAGATGGGAGCTGACTGGGATCCAAAAGCAACTTCAGATACTGTAATTCTGGCCCTAGGTTCTCACAAAGGGGACAAGGCAGAGATAGAAGAAACATACGGTATATGCAAATTAAGATTACATTTTCTTTAATCATGCATCTTTTCTCCAGAAGTTTGGAAAAAGCCATATATGCCATAGAAACATAGGCTTTCTGAATTTCATGGCACTTCAAGCTTCCCTATGCTACTCTTCAAACTGAGTGTCACCAAAATTTTTAATTGCCTGCAAGCCTGCTTGATCAAGACCTAGTCTGGGCAGGAGTTATTCCCATTTTAAGAGGGATTGTTCAGAGGTGCAGTAAGTGACACAACACCTCCCTATCATGCAAGCTGGGGCAGAGCAAAGTATATCCTGTGCAAGAGGATGATGTGTTAGGTGCAGGGAGTGGATACAGCAGAAGGACCTCACTGTATTGTGCAGATATGGTCCCAGGTCTGAAATCCAAACTCTGTAGGAATGAATCTGCTGCACATTTGAATTAGCAATTTAATCTCTTTGAGCCTCAGGTCTCCTCAAGCTCTGCAACCAACAAACTGGACAGCATGCAAACACACTGATTTCTATCCTATGGAAAGACCACAGCAGGAGTAAAAAAAGCATTTAATCATAACCCTGAGCTCTGTGAAGAGAAAAAGGAAAGGGCTCAATATCTGCATGCCGGGACACAGGTGCAAGTTCTGAAATGACTATTGATTTTCTTTGCTGGTTTGCATAAATCAAATTGCTTCTTGAAAGCCACCTTTTAAAACAATGGGAAATCACTGTTAGCTTTTACTCAGAAAAGATCTGTAAAATGGCAAGGTCTAGAGGTTTCAAAAGCCTTACATATCGTATTTCTCTGCTTCAGAGATCAGAGTTAGGTGATTACTTGCTTCTGCTGCTTTAGCTGGACCCATAACCTTTTCGCCAGCAGCAAACATTACATCAGCTTAAATCGACATCTCTTTGCTCAGATCTTAAAAATGGGTCGCTGTGAAAGCAATCAATGATATCCCTGGGGAGAATGAGAAAAGCAGTCCTGGGGGAGCTCGAGGTCATGCAAATGATACAAGACAAGAAGGCAGCAGGAAATATCAGATACATAGAGAAAGTCATCCCACGCTCCAACGCCTGGCAGACCCAGCATCACCCCCTTGAGCTGTCTGCAGAACCAAGGGGGGGCTTTCTGTAGTATCTGACAGCTCCCCAAAACTAAGCCACCACTTCAGCACACAGCTGGTCCTGCCCACGGGAGAGTCCAGGGCCAACAGCATGCTGCTTCTTGACTAAAGAAGATAAAATCAAAGCATCTTGCATGTCTCAGAGTAAGCTCTTCCCTGTAAGTACAGTGTTTTCCTACAGACCCCACCTGCACAGAACTAAACTTTAAACATTACTGCAAATTATTAATTATTACAACAATTAATTACTTAAGACCTGCTTTACATACCCACCATGTTTAGGATCTTAAAGATGTCAAAACGCAGCTGTAAAGGCTTCACTTTAAAAATGCTTAACAAGTTAAGAATCCTTAGTAAAAAATTGTAATTGAAGTACAAATTACAAACAATTTACTGCACAATCACTGGATGCTCCAGTCACTAAGCATTTTCAATTTTTGGTTTCAGAAATCTTTCAGAAATTTTGTTTTTAGTTTCATATGTATTTTTAAATAAATCCTTCTTCAGAGAAACGAAGTGAGCCTGTACAAACAGCAGAATATTAATTAGAAACTGAGCTCTTAATATTCATGCTGCATGAAAGAAGGTGCAAGATGTCAGGGGAATTTTATCAACTGCTAATTTTTGTTTAACTCTAGTGCTGGGAAACTTCCATTTTAACCATCACAGAGCATAAAATTTATTGCAAACTGAAGTAATTTCTTTCCCTTTACTGCCTACACAAAGCAATGAGGAAAGACGACTTCCTACTACAAAAAGCCCTAACTCAAATGTCATTGAGCATGACTCTATCATTGAATGTTTTGTTTTCAATGGAAATTATCCAGTTCCAGCTGACACAAACCCCAGAGGTAAAGAATTCAGGTTATTCTCGTGTGACTGAATCTTCAATTGGCTTTGAAGAGGCTAATATTTTGTTTTCTACAGTCAGATGAGCTGGAGTAGAAGATAAATTCCTGAAATGAGCAGTCTGATGAGACCACGATAAGAACATATCACAAATAACACAAGCTGTTGGCAAAGGCAAGATTGCAGAACAGACACTAGAAATGTGCCTGTTCCCATAAGAGAGGGTGTTGTTAACCTTTAATAAGTAATTACAGTAAACACCAGCTATTAAGAAAGCTGTATGAATGCAAAAAAATAATGCTATGGTGCAATTTGTATGCAGATACCATCACGATAGCCCCTTTTATCCTGGAGAACATCAGCTTCTTCAAAGACTCCTCTTAAAACGTTGGATGTTTGACCTCCAGTGAATCCTAAATGAGCTGAAGGTGCTCCATTACTCCTGTGGCAGTCCTCCACAAAACAAACACACACATGTGCCCCAAATTACCAGAGTACAGGCACTGCATCAACGTACTGTTTGTGTAAGCATTTTTATGTCAAAATGTTCTGACAAGCGCAAATCCACATTGGCTCGGAACCAGATTTGGAGTGATAACAGCCCAGAGATAACACTTCCAGTACCTACAAGGCCAGAGCAGCAAAGCTGTTCACCTTCCAGAAGCAGCATTGTTGGTTTTATGAACCCTCTTCCATCCCACAAGGCACTGGCACCAGTAGCCAGGGATTCTCCAGGGTCAGTTCCTGCCCTATACAAGAGCCAGCATAGCCACAGGGAGAGCAAAATGCCCTGGGAGTTCTGTGAATGCTGGGAGAACATAAGCCCACCCTCCTCCTGCACACATCACTGTGCCTTCACTTGCCTTGGATCACGTTTAACTCTGGATCCAATGAGCACACCATGGGCTCCTTGCCCAGCTCACCAGCATCCAAAAGGCCTAGAAAAGCTCTATGAGACCTGGAAAATTCCCATAGAGATGAAGTCAGACCCCAGCCTTTGGCGAGTCCACTACCGGTGCTATGCCATGATGTCACCTTTCAGCACAATGGTCTCTAAGGGACCACAGCTCAGGGCAGGGCCAAGGAAGAGCTAATTTGAACCCCACTGTGGAGCTGTTCTCACTCCAAGAATTTTAAGACTGAACTGAGAAACAGAGATGAGGCTTGGAAGAAACATGAATCCCATGTAGCCCCACACAGGAAAGCTTCTGGTGGGGTGGCTGCTGCCATGGCAGGTTGCCTCAGACAGGCACTAAGCTCAGGGGCTGATGCTGGCTGCACACAGGTGTGGGGCTTTTTCACAAAGCAGATGTAGCTTCATGGACATCCCTTTACCCAACTCATATTTCCATTACAAGGGGAAAATATAACTGAGTAAAAGCCAAAATGACCCACAGGTCTTATGGACAAATGTTGCACGTACCCAAGTTTTGGAAGCAAAGCAGAGTTACAGCGTGCTGGGGAGGGAACCAAGTGGACAGCCTCAGTGCTTGCCAGTTCTCATTACACAGGCAATTTGAGCTGCAAATACCAATTCCAGTTTGCATCATAATTTGCAACTAATTTAATTCTAATTAAGTATACAAGAGGGGAGAGGAAGGATAGTATAATTTTTCTTCCTTCACTTTTTTCTTTTGTGGATCTTGATTCAGCTCTGAGAAGCAATGCAAAAGGATTAATGCTGTTTTGCTTTTCAGCCACATCACATCAACTCCATGTACAAAAATAATAAACTCATTCCCAGCTCTGAATCCAGCCATAATTCAAGACTCAAACTGGGTCCATTCCAGTTCAAGAACCCCATCATTGCTGCATCTCAGCTTCCTCCTAGTGAATTAACTAGGGTGAAACTCATTTCTCTTTGCCAAATCCTGGCACTTAACACAAATGAGAATAGCAAACAACCATCTCAAGCTAGCCAGCAGACATCCCTGAGAACACAGGAAGAGGATCTCATTTGAGTATGGAGGCACCTGGCTAGATGTTTTTGCTGGTTTCCTAGCTTCAGGGGCATGGACCAGACAAGGAATAGGGTTCCGTCTGGATGATGAATCCAGATCATCATGTTTATACAGGCAGAGTAAGATAGTACTTGAGCCTTTCATATTTTTCCCAAGCCTTGACGACACTTCAAAGTCTGTGGTTCAAATTTCTATTTGTGTCTCATCTTCACCCCTCAAGACTTTTTGTCATTTATCAACCTGGGTTTTTAAGCACAGACTTCAGGGCTTCATAGCTCCCTCCTGCTAAGAAGACTCTAATATTGAAGTCCCATGTAATCACAGCAATAAGCTAAAATGGTAAAAACCTCCCCACTGAATTTCTTTGTGTGGCCATGAGAAGCATAAGATGTAAAAACTGGAATTTACTCCCATGATGTGCGACAATAACTTGACCAGAGAGCTGCAGAACTGGAACAGTGGGAAGCCCTGCAGCTTGATTACAAATCACCTCCAAGCCTCTTGCTAGGCTTGTTTGATTACTTCATTTACCTTCACTCTTTGGGTTGTGTGAACAGAACATGATGTGTCTAATTCTTGCAGACATGCAATATCTGTGTTGCATTAGAAGGGCTTTGTTTTTTAACTGATATCTTGTGTCACGTCAAAGACCCGTCTTATCTCTAACATACCCAATAACTGGAGTATATGGAAAGAGCATAAGAAGCAGGAGTAGTAAGGACCAGCTGCTTCCCTGCTACCACCTATCAGCTTCAGAAAGCAGAATAGCAGCTTTTCTGTGTAGCAGGTTTGCGTGGTAAGGTTTTGGTAGTGGGGGGCTATAGAAGTAGTTTCCAGGAGAAGCTAAAAGCTCCTATATCTGATAAGAGCCAATACCATGCCAGCTGGCTCCAAGATGCACCCACCTCTGGCCAAGCCCAGTCCATCAGTGATGGTTGTAGCTTCTGTAGTATAGCGTATTTGAGAAGAAGGAAAAAAACCTGTGCAATGGCAGCTGAGCAGGCATGGGAATATGAGAAAGAAAGAGCCCTGTAGATACCAAAAACCAGCAAAGGAGGAAGGAATGCTCTAGGTGCTGGAGCAGAGATATCCCTACAGCCTGTGACAAAGACTGTGGTGAGGCAGGCCATCCCTCTGCAGCCCATGGAATTTAACAATGGAGCACATATCCACTTGAAGCCCATGGAAGACCCCACGCTGAAGCAGGTGGATACCCAAAGGAGGCTGCAACCCCATGGAGAGCCCACACTTGAGCAGGTTCCTGAGGACCTGTGACACCACAAGGGATCCACACTGGAGCAGTCTGTTCCTGAAGGACTTCACCCTGTGCAAGGGACTCACATTGGAACAGTTTGTGAACTGTCCCTTGGGAGGGACACCATGCTGAAGCATGCGAGAAGCTTGAGGAGTCCTCCCCAAGGAAAGAGCAGCAGAGGCAACATGTGGTGAACTGACACAAACTCTCATTCCCCATCCTTTTGCTTCATTTGGGGGGAAAAAGGTAGAGAATTTGTGAGTGAAGCTGAATCCAGGAAGAAGGGAAGAGTGGGGGAAAAACATTAAAAGATCTGGGTTTCTTTTTTATAATCCTACTCTGATTTGTTTACTAATAAATTAAGCTGGTTTTCTCCAATTGAGTTTTGCCCATGACGGCAATTAGTGAGTGATCTCTCCCTGCCCCTCTGCAGCTCATGATCTTTTAATTGTATTTTCTCTCCCCAGTACAGCCAAGAAAGAGAGTGACAGAACAGCTTTGGTAGACAACTCACCACACTCTGCAAGAAAAGAGCAGACAAGGGAAGTAGGCAATATTCACCTATTAAACTTATGTTTATGCATGAAAGTACAATATGGACCTGTATTCCGTTTCCAGACTCTTTCTATCCACCTGCACTTACTTTCCATGTGTCACAAAGCTATTTGTGAAACAGAATAAACACAGGACTGAGTTTCTGCCATTTTAAAGCTTGACAGATGATTAGAAAACACACGATCTGAGCCTATAGAGCATTAGAATAGCAGGGTGACAAATGCAAAATGGAAATAAGAACATACAGGCTCTCTGTGAAACCTGGCTCCCTCATGGCCTTCTCAAATTCTCCACCTGGGTCTGAAAGAGGCTGTCTACAGCAAGCTAATGAAAATAATCCATCTGCCCTTGAAGTAAAAAGTTTTCAGTTTATTGCCTCTTAAATCTGGATCCCACTTGAATTATAAACTGTTTTAACTCCGTGCTTGTGTCTCTCCTCAGTGTGTGGCTGGTGTTTCTTGAGGGACCCTAAAGTATGAAGAATGACTTGGTGAAAGAAGAGAAGCCTACTTCATAAAAGGGAAGAATATCAAGAAGAGCGACAATCAATGGGCAAAACAGAACCTCTACTATTTGAGTTTCATGTCCTTTGAGTAAGTTTCACCAAAAGATTTTGAATACAAAAATTGCATCAATTTCACTGCATTGGTTTTAGAGACTGATTTGAAGTAGTTCTAAAAAGAAACATCTCAGCCCTGAAGATCCTGGCTCAGCATAGAAGTCCTCACTGCCAGTGCTGGATGTGGAAGTGAGGTGGAGGTCCTGCTACTGTCTTGCAGCCAGGAAGAAATGACCTGCGGGATGTTCAAACTAGGATAAGTAGAGCTCTTCTCATACTTAAAGCAATAGNGACATTTCAATTCCCCTGCCTTACTCTCTCTGCAGAAAGGGATTTTTTAAAATCAACTTTAGTGTAAGCAAAATTAAGCCAGTTTTGATACAATTTTAATAAATGTTAAGGCCAGCCGTGAGTTCCATTAAAATCCCTCAATTTATAACACATCCTTCCTGTTTCATCTATAGGAGACCACTCTGCTGGCACCATTCAGATGAGGGTGATGTCTGTGAATTAAGTCCGGGCCTGGCCTAAATGGGCATAACCTGCATCTGTTTGAGTGCCATAACAGAGTCATCAGAATTATGGAAGGCAATAGGAAGAGTTGCATTCCCTTCACAGTGCTAAACCAAACCTCACGTGAAAGTGGGGTTCTAAAATGTCAAAAGGATGCCAAATCAGAGAGACTCAGAAGAGAAGCAGCTGGACTGACTCTAGCACAAGAAGAAATGACCTGGGGGATGTTCAAACTAGGATAAGTAGAGCTCTTCTCATACTTAAAGCAATAGGATTTTTGTCATTAAGTGCCCTGGGGCCCGGGATAGAGGAACAACTTGGTCAAATGAGAACTAGCAAAAACCTACTTGCTACTGGGTTAAATGCACCTATATTGACAAGAGAGAAAATATAACACAAATCAATATTTTTCAGTTAACCCCAAATCTCCCACATCTTTGCCCAGAATTCTTTATGCCTGTGGGAGATCTCTCCAAGTACCATTTTTCCTACTCCAAGAACAAGCGGTCAAGATACGTTGTACTAGCAGGGCTGTACTGATTGGGTTTTCCCAGCTATGGAGCATGAATACAGCAGTTAGAGCCTGTATCCATGCAAAGACATGATTTTGCTGACCTTGCTTCATGTATGGGCACAGAGAAGATCGAGACACTGGAACTGGTTGCACAGTGAGGTGGTGGAGACCACATCCCTGGAGACAAACAAGGGCAGGCTTGATGAGGCACTGAGTAACCTGACCTAGTGAAAAACGTCCCAGCTCATTGCAGGGGGGTTGGACTAGATGGCCTTTGAAGGTTCCTTCCAACTCGACACATTCTACGACTCCATAGCACACTGTAGATGCACAGCTTTATTTCCAAAAATGACAGAAGCTCCCTGCACAGTCGGCTTCACAGCTGCAAAAAAGCATTGTTAAAACCAACCTCCCTTTTGGCTTCTTACATTTGGGATTCCTGCTCTGGACCAACACTTGCATGTAGTTTATATTAGCATGCAAATCTTCCAGCTTTGATTTGTAACCTTACATATGACCTCCAGATGCAATGTTGGAAAAGCAAAGCAAGGGCCTGGGAAAGGGAGCAAAACTCCTCCAGGCCCTTCCAGAACAATGACAAAACTCTGGGACATTCTTAGTCCAAATAATGAAAATTCTCCTGAGATTTTGCTATAGAATAGTGGGATAATATTTTTTTTCTTCTCATTTTGAGTAGAGGGAAACAAAAAGTTCATGTAAACCAAGAGATCCTCAGATTCACAAAGACAGACCTGAGCAGTACAGCACTTTGAGTGTGATCCATAATCCTGAACAATAACAGCCCTGAAACATTCTTTTCAATTCTATACAATTTGTGGAATATGTTTGTCATGCACAACTGTAGGGTAAACATTAAGGTGAAATCAACTGGATCAATAAGCAAAGCATCACAAAACTGACAGATGACTATTTGCATTTTAACTGCAAATTACTACAGGGGTAAAAAATGAATCTATTCTCAAAATGTAGTGCTACCATTCAACAAACATGCAATGCTGGTAGGTCCTCCCATGGCCACTTACATGTAAAAATGAATGTGCTTGTTCTCTGGAAGGCAATCCTGACACTGTGAAATTAGCTCTTGTAAAGAAGGGAACAAATTTTCCCAGCCCCAGAGAGAAGCAATGCTCAAGTCACTGGGAAAAACGTCTTTTATTGCAGTGACCTTTGATTTCAGGCTTAGGAAAAATCCAAGTTTATTGTGGGGAGAAGAGTGAAAGAAGAAAATTACTGCATGCCCTAATCTTGCAAGGAACACACAACTTTCTATGCAAAATGTCAAAAAGGAGGCAAACATGGAGAGTCCTTCTTATTCCCCTCATTATTTCTGGCCAGGGCAGAAAAACTGATGCAAGAGTTCTACATGGGACTGATTCCCCCTGCTAGGGCAGAGCACTGAATCAAAACCAAAATTACCCTCTTCCTGTGGAACTTTAGGGTTTTCAGGAAGATACTCTGCCAAATCCTCGCACCCTCAATCACTGCCTCTTTGCTAAGTTAAACTATTGTCTCTGCTCTTTCCTCCCCTCCTACTCTTCTCACAATCATCTTCCTTTTCCCACACTTGGCTTCCTGCCTTCCCACTTGCAGGAACACCCTCTCCTGCCCCAGACACACAGGACCATCGTGGACAGCATAAATCCATCCCTCTCCAGCCCTGCAGTTTACAGCCTGGGCCACACACAGACAGAGATACACTCAGCCACCCTCACACTTTACAGATTTATTGGGCACACCTGGTCGATGGGGAAGCTTTGCTCTGCCTTGCTGGGCTACATGAATATGAAGGATATACATTTTCAGCCTGGAGCAACACTGTGCTTTGGCCATTTCTGCTCAAAACACTGCTTCTGCTTTAAAACCTTCAAATATAACAATCCCACAGTAGTAAAACATTTAACTGCTGGGCAGGACAGTCCCATTGTCTGACTTTGCACTCCCAGCTGAAGGGAGGTGGGAGATGAGTCTTCAGAGCTGTGCTGTAGCCAGATGACGAAGTCCTGACCTGCCCACCCAACCAGCCCACTTCTCCCCAGACTGTACAGAGGGGTAAGGGAGATGGGCCCCTAAAATTACACCAGATTTGAGGATGTAGCTGTCCTCAGTAGTTGTAACTATGTTGCCTAAAGACACGATCATAAAATAGCTTCCAAGCCTGGTTCTTGCACTGGTACGAGCCATTATCTTGGCTCCCTGCCTGAAGCCTGTATCCTTATGGGACAGTGAAAAACATCCCCAGTGACTTTCAATCACAGTGGGCTGGGCTTTGTCACTCACATAGCAAACTCTGCATCTCCTCTGGAGATACACACTGCCTTTTGGTAATGCACTTTCTGTCAGAGCTGTCAGGGGTGGCAGTGATGGCAACCACACTAATTCCTTCCCATTTACCTATCACAACCCAGCCACAAGCCACACATGCCTTGGGAGTTGCTAATTTTTGGACGGAGAGTGTGCGGCTGCAAGTCAGCATGTGTCACCTTAGAAATAAGCCTTTTAGGGTCATGTTGGTATCATATGTTTTATTGAAACCAGTAATAAAATATGAATCAGCAAAATGACTGTATGCATTTACATTTCTGTCAAGTTGAGGGTTTAAAGTAACTTGGAACAATAAACAAACCTCTTCCTTTCAACCCCCAAGCCTGAATATTATCCCACTTTTATCCACTTGAAGGGGATTATTAATGTCCCATGGAGAGAAGCTCTGCTAAAACTGCTTAAGTGACCACCCAAAGCCCAGCAAAATTACTGTCTGTAACAGCAGGCTTTCAAGATCTCATACAGCATCTGGAAACAGCAGGAATTTGCCAGGCAGAATTCTGGGGAAAATAGCCCTAGTTTTCTCCATTACAAAGTCAAGATGTCAAACTGGTCAAAGATATTAATTTCATCTCTCTCTTTAAGTATATGGCTAGGGTAGACATCTATCTCTGAAGGCACCCCTTCATCTTCCTGCAGGAGGATCTGATGCTAAGCAGACATCTAATGACTTCAAGGCTGAAGTAAAGGTAGATGTACAGTTAGGAAAGGCCAACATGGTGTCGAGATGCCCAGATTGATGGTGACCCACAGCACCACCAATCATATTGGTCCACAAAGAAGCTCTGCTAGATCAGGCTCACATCGTTGCAGGGCACGTCAGTATTGGCACAGAATCTGTTTGATACAGCTGGTCTATTTGATGGGACTTCTGAATCCCCATATATGTCTATCACAGTCATGGATCCAAATGATAGTGAGGTAATGCTTTCAAGTGCCAGAGCCTGTCGAAAAATGAAGATTTTACTCCAGGTCCTCATTCAAAGGATTCAAATTTTTAACCTGGTTCCCCAGAGCAATTTTAAATTCCAATTTATGAAGTGCTTACACAGGAAGGAGCTGGAGGCACGACTATAATTTACCATGCAGCAGATATGCAGAGATAATAATCTTGACAGCAGGCCAGACCTGACTGCCAGCACACCAAGAGCACAGTGTGCATCAAAGCGAGCTCCTGCATTTAGTGACCTTGGACAAGTAGATCATGGAGCCTGGGAAGAGGCATTTTTAAAAGAGATGCTTCCTCTTTGACTTGACTCAGTTGCCAGCTCCAGAGCAGAGATCTTGACATGTAGCTGCTTTGCCAACATAACCCCAGGCATGTGATTGGGCTGATGGGTTGGACAGTCAGTTTGGCTGAAGGGCACAGAAATGTTCTGTCACCCTGCAGGTGTCCCGAGAGACAGACAGAAAAGCAAGCAGCAACTTTTTTTGCTGCCTCTCAAGGGCAGCAAATGAGTTATTCCATCCCTGCAGCAAGGTGCAGGATGAATACATCTCCTGCCAAGCACTTCATTAATAATGAGCTGATTTGAAAACCCTCTCCCTAAGCATTTCTGCTTTTACAGAGTAGATTTGAAGATGAATAAGAGCTTCTTGACCTGTTTGAGGTTTCAAACCTTGCTTGCTGCTCACACACATCAATCCTTCCTGCCCTAAACATTGCCAGCAGGCAACAGGAGCAATGAAGACAACTTCCAAAGTACCTAATATTGTTTTTATTAGGATCAGGGATCTGTTTGTAGGTAAGGATACACCAAAGTCAGCATAGATTTAGGAGATGCAAGGCCTGCCCCAGCTTTGGTTGCCAAAGGGAACAACAAAATAAAAAGTAGAAAAAGGAGAGCCAAGTCCTGTTGGCCATATCCATGCAGCCATCTTCACTTGCTGACTGAGCTGGCCAGGGGACAAGCTGAGTTGAAATCATTCAACACTACATGTGCAGGGCATGAAGTGGTTGCCTGACTGCCACTGAATGCATAAAGTGTGAATCACAGCATCCTAACTCACAGCCCAAAGTGTCTCACTGAAGAGTGGCTCAGGGCATAGCTAGGGGTTCTTCTCAGTGCTGTAATTCCTCTGCCCCTTTTCTCTCACTCCCAATCACCCTTTGTGTAGGGATAACTCCAAGCTTTGCCTGGGTCTGCTTCAAGCAGAAGGAACAGACATCCTGGATATCCCATGGTAGGACTGACACAGTGATCCATAGGTCCAGAAGCCAATGGGAAAGCTTCCAAGGTACAAAACAAATATCTGCTCTCAGGTCAACCAAATCCCACTGGAAGCAGCAAGCAGGGAGGAAGTCTCCCACAAGACACACCAAACCCTGTCTGACACAACCACCATGGCTGCCCACATTTGAGGGAAAAGACAGAAAAACAGACTAAATGCAGGCTGGAGCTCTTCCAGATGAGAAAACCATGGGCTCAGGTGCCAGAGACACACTATTAGGCTCCCAGATTCTCCCCTCTCTGTTGACCATACAAATTGCTCTTGAGGGTAAGTGAAAGAGGCCAGTTGGAGAACTGACCAGTAGTTTCAGCACAGGATAACGTCAGCCTTGAGACAGGGCAAAACCACAGCTCCCACCAGCATTCTTCACAAGTGTCTCAGCAAACCATGGACCGCCCTGGAAGGGACAGGCAAGAGGAAAACCTGGGCCTGCATGGCTGGGACATAATTTCTAAACACTCAGATGAGCACTCTGATGAAATCTTTCTGTAAAGCATAAGGCACTACACAAAATTGATGCTTTGCATGCTTAGCCAGTCAAGGCAGTGAAAGACATGAAAGACTTCAAGAAAGGGCCTTAATTACAGAGAATTCAATGGGATTTAAGCCTATACTTTGTTGCTGACTTGCAGCCTGTGACCATCAAGGTCTTCCATTTTGTCACTTTGTTCAAAAAAGTGATAAATTACAGCCCCTGAATTTGTACAACTGTTGATTTGTGGGCATTGCTGAAAATCCTAATTCTTTGTTTTGGGCTTTCCCAAAAACAGGCTCATGCAGTTGGTCTACAAACCTGACAGAGCATGATGATGCTCTCCAGCCTCGAGCACAGATGAGCAGGAACCCTCCAGCCTGATAATACTCCAGTACACATTAAATGCTCCAATACCCTCATTTCACCCATCAGTTACATCCTGCCAACTTTCAGCTGGAGATGACTAAATCCAGATTGGCTCACTCTTGCCAAAGCTGCAGCAGCCCACACACATTTCCAGCCCTTGTCAAGCCACCCTAGATGTGGATGCCACATTGCCCATTGTGCAGCCTGGGGAGTGCTCTGAAGCAGCCCCTTCACAGAAAAGCCAGTTCATGAGTGCAGACACTCAGCTGCCAAAACTCCTTGGAGACACTGCCACGTGGCTTTGGTCTGCCAACTGCACTGTCTCTTAACTTACAGTCACAGAGAGCCACAGTCAGCAAGTATGTCACCAACTCTCCAAATCAGCAAATCCCTATCACAGTGAGAAATCATGCACGCAAAAATAGAGAAAACAGAAATATCACACCTCTTCTAGCTGACTAGCACCACTTCTGCCCCACAGATTTAAGGAGCAGAACAGGCAATAGAGGCTGAAAGTTTTTTCAGGAAAAACTTCTCAGAGAAACCCCATTTACAGGTGAGGAATACCAATTCCTGTTTGCAAACTCAGCCATTCACAAGGTCCACTGGTCCACCTGCCAGGCCAACCAGAATAGCTTCCTGCTGACAAGGGAGTCCTCCATAGCTTAAAAACTGACTCAAAAGCAATAATGAATTGCTAATCTCCTTGGCAAGGTAAATTATTGAAGGATGATTTAAAAGTGAGCTCTGAAACTAGGGAGCTTGGCCAATTGCTGCATCTGGCCACAATATTGAGAGTCAATCCCCCAGTTAATAACCTCAGAATCCATCAAGGTGTGACATTAAAAAACAATCCAAATAATATCCCAGCTATGTCACATTATTCTTGAAAGAACATCTGGCATGCAATGCTTGGGTTTTCCCTGATTCCAGAAAAACAAGCAACACCATTTTCCAAGGGTTTCCTGTCCCTAACCAGAGAGAGGAAAGGATGCAGTTAGTTCATGCATGGCTCCTAACTTTCTTCCAAAGAGCTGGACTCCTATCTTCTTCTCTTCTCCCCTCTCCTATGGATGAAGTGCTGCAATCAGCCTGAGGCTGGGGAGAAAAAGAAATGACATTCCCATCACTGCTGCTCCGAAATCAGCAGCAGACGCAATGCATCTACAGTCTCCTGTAGAGAGATGAAGGCATCTCTCTACCTCACATATAAAAATCTCCAGTACTTCAGTCTGGACACATCTAGCTATGGATACAGTCTGTAGATTTGTCTCTAAACCCAGCTCCGTGTCACAGACCCCTTTGGAAAAGCAGTTTCAACAACACTCCAGTAAAGCACCATTCCATTTGTAGGTTGACGTGATGAAATTCTCCTCCAACTTTACATTCTCCATACATGTTCGGAAGCTCTGTTCCAAGAACCAATACAACTATGTCACTGGTCAAAGCCAAGGGGATGGCATCTGGAGGTAAGAGAGGTGGGAGACCCTTTTCTAAGAAGGGAAGAAAAGCACTTCAGGAAAAGCTTATGCTTAGGTCTTAATGACCTGTGAAACAAGGAGGTGAAAAGCAGAGGGAATTTATATGCAAAGATCCCTGGGAATGTCAGCCTTGGCACACATAGCCAAGACAAGTAAACCTGGTAATGCCAGGCAAAAGACAGGAGAAAAAGTGTTTTGGAGGCAAGATTTTTTTTTTTTTTAACCCAAGAAAAGACAAAATGGCTATAAAATAGTGCATTTTCATAGTGTATTTTGAGCCTTGGGCTGCAGGCAACACTCTCCTTCTGACTGCCAAGCTAGCTACTGTGCTCCTCTTCACTCTGCAATACTTATGGGATTGGCAAGATACTGTTTTGGAGCTATAAAACCTTCCTGGAACGTGCTCCCAATAAACTGAATTCCTTTTCTCACTGATCATTTTATTTGCCTAATTATTAGCAGCACTTGGAAAAAATTAGACACCACAGGCAGAATCCAATAGCATTCAGTCCCTGCCCCACAGCTTTTTATACACTGCCCTGTGAAGGACCAGGACTGAGGTCTCCAGCTCAGCTCCTTGTGCTAAGGCTGGAGAGCAGAACAAACAGAAGGGTACCAGGAGCCGGCTGGGGACCTGCCTACCATAGAGCATGATGTATTCACAAGGATAGTAACATTTGACTCAACTTCCATGTCCTTCTTTGGCCTAGAAAAGAAGCTGTCTTTGGGTACTTGCCATTAAGGAGTAGTGACTCCTGTCTATCCCTTACACATAGAAAGGGACTTATGAAGTGCAATGCCCTTCTGTGATGAAGAAGTTGCACTTTGGCAAGAATGAGGCAGAGCAGCAGCTACAATTTCACTATACAAAGTAAACAGAATATCCATTCCCATAATAAAAACCCATTCTAGGGGTGCCTTAGAGCAGGGATTAAAATTCAGTAGTCAGGGGACAGTTATTCACAGAAATTAAGGGCAAACAGGTTTGTGAAGAAAGTATCAAGGGCACATTTGCACTTAAATTAACCACCTTTCTGACGACACTGAAAGAAAACTAATATAGAGAAATATTAAGAGGGCACAATGCTGAAATGCAGCAGCACAGCAGTGCACCCCACTCAACCAAAGCTTGTTCTCTAAGCAGCTTGATAAACTCATTTGAGCTTCTATGTAGCACACTCAAATTCTCTGGGATATAAAAAGCCTGTTGACTTGCCTGGCATGGGAGGACAGCAGCTCAGTCATGCACACAGATTTTCTCTTAAAACACTTCTTGTCTCCCTCTGTGTACAGGCACACATGGTCTCCCCAGCCCAGCAGGGATGAAATATCCCAGTATCAAATGCTTCAGAAAGTTCAAACACTGGTCATGTCTGATGAGGAGAGCAGCACAGGCTCCAGCATCATGGGACAAGTAGGGCCTCCCAGGTCCCAAATCCACCTCCTACTCCATCTCCTCTCCCATGGAACATGAGGTAGTATTTCCACTAAATTTCTGAGGTTCCATATGGCCAGGATTGCTGTTGCAATCCTGGGATGAACCTGCTCTGCACGACGTGCAGAGAGCAACAAAGATGTCCCCAGAGTGGGGAACATGAGCTCTAAAATAATCTTACAGGCGAAAATAAAGGACAATATCCTGAAGCATAAAACCACTCTAAGCACATTCGTTTTGCAGTTGCTTGAATATATAGCCAAGCCCTGGAGCTCTGCCAGCCAGTCAGTATTTTTACGATCCTATCAAAGCACATGATAAAAGCAAAAATCTTAAGGGTCAAACTCAGTGCTGGGATTAGTAACGAGGCTGAAGTGAATAGCGTGATCCCACGTCTGAACAGGACCCTCTGATGACAGGCACTTAAAACACGTTTCTTTCTAAGACAGACACAAGTCACACATGAAACCTATAGGCCAGATTCCTCCTCCAGCCTGTTCAGGTGGGGGGGCTTTGTACAAAATCTCTGAACTCTCTCCATCACTAAGTACAAACAGAGTCTGCAGCTGTCTGGAGTCATGTACATCGCCCAGAGAAGCACATTGTGCAAGCTTTTCTCTCATTGCTATTTTGATCCCCTGCTTCAGACACTGCCCCTGCTCCTCACAGCAAACAAGCATTTCCTACATCCCTAAATTATGACACATTTGCAGCTTGGAGCCTGCAAGCACCAGGAGAAGAGGTTTCCCTTCCAGGTGGACTCCAGGTTCAGCAACATCTGAGACTAAGAGACCAAAGGGACCCTTCATGCTACTTCAGAAGCTGTTGAGAAGGGGTACCCATCACAGAGTAGGAGATCCTGAACATGGTATCACCCATTGAAAATGCCTTGGTGACTACTGGGAGCCGACTGCAGGGCCCTGCTCTGATGCAGCTGGTTTCCCAAAAGCCAGCATGGTTACCAAAGGGCTATAACAAGATGATTATACATCTGGGATGCTATTTCCTGACACTGCTGCAGCTCACAGCAGAAAAGGTCTGCAGTAGCTCCAAGCCGGTATTAGAAACCATCAGAGACACCTTCTCACCCTGTCGATGTCAGCACTCTAGGCGTCTGTCACCTTTGTCCTGACAAGGCAGGAGGCAGCAATGAGGGGCATGTGAGCCAGGGAGGGGTGGTAGCATGCCTCCCAGCTGTCTGGGAGGAGCTGAACAGCTCCAGCAAGACACAGTGCCACCTCCTGCCATTGCAGTCCCCCTCCGCATGGCTGCCGAGCAAGGGCATCCAACCTAGACCTTACTTCCATCTGAATATCTCTTTTATCCCAGAAAACAGGAGACTACCCTATAAAATAGTCTCCAAGAGTGAATTTTAATGGAAGAGATCAGAGAGAAGCTTAAAGCCAGGGCTGTTTGTTTTAAACACTGGATGTTCCCTTGGCTTGGTTATTTTGGCCTTCGGTTAAGCTCCCTTTTATGTTACACATAGAGATAATTTCTTCTTTTCTATGGGAAGACTGATCAAAACTGGGAATGATTTCCTTCCAAAGTACTTTTTTTAAACTAAATAAAATGGCTTATTTGTTACATTCAGTATTTTTTAACAATGCTTTCAGTTTCTACACAAGATGCATCACTTTATTCCAGAGGATGTTGATTCAAATAACAGCTTTTTTTAACCCATTTTAGCAGGAAAATCATAATTTTTCAAAGGTATTAGTGTCAATTGAACATAAACTGCAATAGCAATTCTTCACTTTGTGTTATTTCACTAAAACAAAAGCTAAAATTACACATTTTTTAGTCACAATGCTTTTAACTGCAGACAGAACCTTTCCCACAGCAGAAATTAAGGACAATTTGGGAACTACATTGTGCACAATGGGGAATTTTGGTAAGTAGATGCTGCAGCGACCAATTTGCACATAATGACAAAATTACAATTGGAAAAAAGTATTGAGAGAGCAAATGACTGGGAATAAAAAAAAAAGAAAGCCTGCCCCCACTTCTTCAAGCTATCTGCCACCCATCACTTGTGTCCCTAAGCTCTCACCTTACTTCAACACAAGCTGCCATAAAAGGTCTCATCCTGCAAAGTGCTGAGTATTTTCTGTTCCCATCATCTCTCTTCATCACCAAGTCTCAGTGGATCTGGAGCTGCCTCTCAGTCCCAGAAACACAGCGAGATGGCACCAAACATCATTTCCAGACTGTGCCCTTGGGCAAACTGTAATTCTGATTAAAGGAGCAAAATTTCTAACTCCTCTGAGCAGCCTAAGCTCCCATGTGCATTTTTCTTTTGATCTATCTTCCCTGCCTTAATCAGATTTTTAAACAGCTCATGGTGTCATCTGCTTTCCTTCCTGACATCATCTGACCCATGGGTCTTGGCGGGGGTTAGACTCAAAGCCATCTCTGATGCAATGTGTCTCTGTGAGAAGCAATGAGGTTAGACCCTGCCTTTGCACAAAAGCAGAAACAAATTTTAGGGAAGAAAACACAGTAACTTTTCCAGGAATAAAATAACAACCTGTCACAATCATCGCATGCAGTAGTTCCTCTGTTTCCAGCCACAGCTTGTCTGATGAATTTTTAAAAGTAGTTTTTATGTGGTGGTTTTTAACATATCCCTTATCTGAAAGTTCAGCTAACATCAGCAGGTCTGACTGCGTTGGAAAGAGCAAATCCTTAGCCTTAAGCCAGAATACTGTTTGCACTTAGTAAACTCCAAGGCTGCTGTAACACATCTCCAGAAACCAAATCACTCCTGTTACATACACTCAGCCAAGGACAGCTGGGCAGGGATCAAATCTAAACCTACAAGTACTGGCCCTTTGTGACCACAGACTTCACTCATACAACCATATGAAGTCTCCATCATATCCTCCCCAACAGTGAAGTAGGAAAAAGCCAAAGAAAAGGTAGTAACTCTCATAACCCTCACTAATAAACACCAGTGGCTACCCAAGGCCTTCATGAAGGCAATTTTGGTACTCTGATTAAAGAAAAAAAAAAATCAGAACACAAGCAATTTGCTGACAGTCAAACATCAATCAGCAGCAAAGATGAGGACAGAAGCCATATCTCCTGAAACTCCAGTCACTGTGAGAGATGTGTCACCATAGCCATTTCCCCTCAAAACCTACTCTCATTAAAGCCCCAATCCAAATATCCTTCACTTTAAGGGGCTGGGATTTCAATGGACATGAGTCCTTCCATGCAAACTCATCCTCACGTTGTTCTTCTTGCTGCCTAGAAGAGATGATGGCACTTCTGTCTTAAAAAGGAATACTAGCAAGTCAAACAAATTCATCTTGAGTCAGTTTCATGGAAAACCAAAGACTGGAGAAGGAAAAAGCAGTGTACTTTATGTTGCCTGTCCAACTGTAGGCTTCGAGTAGCACAGGTTTCTGTGAACCAGCTTGTGAATGACAGAGACAGGAGGACTGTAACACCATAACAACAAGGCATGGTGACAGACAGCCCTGACACAGCTCAAAAACAGGCAAGGCTTGGCCTTAAAGGGGCAAGGTAGATACAGCAGCACAAACGACAACACTTGGGTGAAAAATTAAGTAAAACCTCTGTGCTGTCCCAGCTATGCAAAACCCAGAGCTACAGCCAGCTCAGATACACCTACACACTGTGTTGCTACAGCCAAGACCTACTTTCTGTGTCAAAAACAAAGATTAAAGCAGTTGGATTTTCTCAGAAGTTGATGAGCTTGTTCTTTGGACCATGGCTCTGGAGTGTATGGCAGGAAAAACTAAGATGACAATTTATAAAGAAGTAGCTCCAAAACAGACACCTTAAAACACCATCTATGTTGACCACCACTAGGGAGCAGGTCAAACTGCTGTTCCCCCTCCTTAGCCAAGGAATCTGTAAGGATGCCCAGGTAAGACAGGCAATCCAATTTTTGGCACTAGGAAAACTTTCCCATGGACTATACCATGTATACATCTCTGCCAGGTCAGATGGACTGAGGACACACCAAATTTTTATCTTCTCCCATCCAAAACAGACGACAAAAATAACAGTGACCTTTTAAGTTGTTCTGAGCACCTTACAGTGCAGTGCTGAAGATGACTGTTGCCTCTTGCAAAGCTTTATTATGACCATAAAATTAAACATTTCATGTTAAAAGAGGTAAAATAACTCCCACTTTAGAACACAGTTCACAGCAGGGGAATGGAGGAAGAAAGTTTGCAAATTCAGCAGGGCAATACATGAGATTGTCTCTTAATTACCAAAGCAAAGGCAGCTGATTTAGGCCCTGCTATCTTAATAACTTTCCCCTCTTTGATGTCTTGATCATATCTTTTGAACAACACGCGTGAAGCTTAAGACTGCAGGGAATACTTATTTTCATAATGAAAAGGAAATATATTGCTCCATGCATAATATTTAGTTATCCAGATAGATGGCATTGATAGGGCTTCATATATTGCATTTCCAAGCTAGTGCTGAGTTTAAAAGAGGCCTGTACGTGTCTAGCATCCTTTAATGTGACATCAAATAGTTTCTAGTAAAAAAGATAAAGACACCCAAAACTTTCTTGTCCTAAGGCATAAATAAGAAGTTCACTTGTTTGAAATTTCAGTTTTAAAAGCTAAAATTTCTAGGCCATATGAAAATGATGTTAAGCCTTTGCACAGATTGACAACACATATACTGTTGTACAACATACAAAAACCTCTTTCCATTTCCCACACACACTAGAGACAGCCAAAAACCTGGAGCAAGGACACAGTTTTGAAAGCTGAAAATAACAGACTGGTGTTTTTTAAGAGTTTCAGGGGTCTACAGAAAATAAATTTGTATACTGTGCAACAGAAACCCATAAGCATGACGACCCAGCTACACATACACAACTCCAAATTCTTCAAAAAGCATTCGACACCCACGCTGGGGTGGCAGCACCCTACAGTTGCCAATTGTTAGGAGCTCTTTTCATTAAAAAATGGGCCACATTTGAGATGGGTCATGATTCTACTGATGCCAGCAGTATAAAATGTAATCTGAAGTCAATAAGGATAACTCTATCAAGCTCCACAGCAAAGTAAAAGGCAGAGTCTTTGCTGAAACTCTTCAGGTACAAGCTGAGTCTAGATCTTACAGGTTACATTCAATCTATCTAAACAAAACCTAGCTGTGGAGGAGTGACTTCAGGATGCAGACTTTATTTTAACCATAACACCCATTTCCTCACTCTTTTCACTTTAAACCAGATGTTTTCATATTTGTGTGTGTGACATTTACACTTAACAATGCAGACTCTGGTCAGAGTTGCTGAAACAGGGAACAAACCCATAATTAAACTACTTCCCATATGCAGAGGAGCTTTGAACATCGTGTGTGTTATGGAGACCAGTGAGCTGGAAGTACAGCCACTGCCTGGTTGAGGTCAGACATGCTTCAAGCTGCAGCTGAGCAGATGTAGGAGGCAGTTGGTTACCCATCACAACTGTCTATCACTGCCCCTTCCCTCCTGTGGTTACCACCACCTCACAACTGCCAGAAGGACCAGGTGTGCTGTCCCTTGGTAGAAAAACCCTACTAGGAAATGGTGTCTAGTTGTTTTGGGAGAAGGAAGAGTGCCAGGGATTAGATTGGCAGGAGGATGTGACCTCTGGCTAGGAGTAGCTGGAAGTGATGACATTTCAGCACAGGAGAGCATCCCTGAGCACAGCTCCAGATTTCCACTGAACAGAAAATGTTCTCTTCCCAAAAAAAAAAAAAAAAAAGGAAGTAATTTGTGACTTTTTTTGCTCCCTGAATTGACTAACCAGTCCCAGAAGTGCCAAAACAAAGCAAGTGCAGGGGAGAGGACCCCTACCGAGCAGGGGCCTGACTGGCTCTGTAACCCAGGAACTGCATGGGGTATTACAAAAGGGACATACACCATACCCTCGGATATGGAGTAACAACCTGAAGTCACCAGCAACACACGTGAACAGATAGGGACACACACCTCCATTCTCAAGAGATGAAAGTTTGAGATTGAAGCAGAACAACAAAATTACAGGGTTAAAACACATCATCAAGCACAGAAAGTGGAGTAAGTCTCTCCATCTCAGATCAAAGACTTTGAGTAGGGAGACAAAGGAAAGAGCCCTCAATGCACACAAAACTGCAGAGGATGTCTTTCACAGCCGTTGCTTTGGTGCTGCAGTGCAAGGGGCCTCTGCTGGATGCATTACTGCTCTACAAAGATCCAGCACTGAATTGGCTTCACAGCTTAGATCAAGATCCTCTCCTGTACTCTGTTCACCAGCCCATCTGAGCTCTATCAGCAGCTAGAAAGCTTTGGACATGTATAGAGATGGCTGAGACTGTAGGTGTTTCTAGCTACCCCAGCAGAACTACCCACATTTATTTGATAACTTCTTCTATGTCTTGTATTTGCCTCACTGCAGAGCAGCTTCCAAAACTTGCTTACTTTCATCTTCAAAAGAATCTTTCTATCCCATTTAAGGAGACATATTCAGAATGGAGGCAACCCAGAAACTATCCATGTTCCTGCCTAGTGACACCAGCCTGCAATGCTCTACTTGCCCCTTCTCCAGTGAGCTCGTAAGTGTTGAGAAAGGCTGGGATCAGCATTAACACATGCCAGATGTTGCAGTGGGAGGCAGCAAGAGGCACTGCCTGTGTGGGAGCAACACTCACCCTACTCTTAGAGGAATGGTGGGAAAAAAAGGCCACTACCCTCCGTAGTCTTCCTCACAAAAAAGACACACACACACACACCCCACTGACCAGAGTTTCATCCCCTAATTTAGCAATACCTGGAGCAGAATTGTAGCCAGCCATTTTCCAAAATCAGACTGAATTTTGTTGCTGGGACAGCTTCTTACACTCACAGAGCCAGACAAGGTTTCTTCTCTGTCTCACTGCTGTCCCCTGAGAGCAGAGCTGCCAAGGTGTTGGTGGCTCCTTTGGTGTATCCCACAGCTGCTGGACTGGCTGAGAGTCCAGGATAAACCCCGTAGTGCATTTTGCAATCTTTTGTGGAATGTTTACTTCATCAACTTTAGCTTCTTATCCCCTGCATACACCTCTCTTCCCCAGCACCTGAAAGACCATACCTTTTTTAACAGCATTAGTTTGTGCTACCTGAGTCAGCTAACCATATATTCACTAGAGAAGATTAGTTTTAGGGCATCCTTTGGAATACTGCTGCATCTCTAAGTAAGACAAAAAGAAAGAGATGTTTGGTGTGGTGGAAATTTGGACAATTTTCAGCAGCTAATGATACTAGTATTTGTATCCTGTTCCTCCTTCCAGCAGAAGGAAAGCACTTACACACAATTAAGAGGACAACAACAAGCACAGGATAATAAAACCACTGACTGTTATAATACAAACACACTCAAATCAAATCAGGAGATGTAATTTGAGAGTGGAAGGTACCCCAAGTTGTGGTAATACACCATACTGCTGGCAAATCCATAGCACTCCACAGCCAGAATCATCATTAGCGTGCTTCTTTACAAAGATCAATTAAACCAGGGCAGAAATGAAAAGATTTTCAAGGAAACCCAGTGAAGCAGTGAGAATTGCAGAAGAGACCTTTGATTCACCCTGAATTCACCAGATGAATCATTTCGTGTTGAACAAACACCAAACCACACTGAAGAGACGCAACCCAAAGCTCCCAATCCCTGAAGCCATTTCAGACAGCTCACTAAATCATGCAAAAGAGATGGCACACACTAGTAAAGGGCTATGATTTTCCTTAATACATGTGTTAGATATGTCATAGAAACTTTGCCTAGACCTTGACTTGCATCACAAGAGAATTTGACTCAGTTCAACTACAAAGAAAGCAAGTTCACTCTACCATCTATTCGAGCAGGCTGTGAGCTCGCCGCCAGAGTAAGCACCCCACTACTCATCTACTGTTACTTATTAAGTTGTGGTAAATTGCTCATGTGATTTAAACTGAGATCAAAGGGAGACCAAATCCCACCCCTGTAATTTCGGCAACAGCATCTCTTTGCAAGATCAGTGTTGAGAATGTGGAGTCAAAAATCACTATTACAGCTCACTGCTCAAGCATGAGGAACCTCTGCCCAGCAAAACCTCATAGACACAAGCAAGAATCCAGCTGCAGTGGAGTTAATTGGCAAGAGGCAATTGGGTTTTTTCCCTCCCAAAGCAACTGAACTAAGCAATTATTGAAAAATTGCCTGGGAGAAAAGACTGCAGAGAGACACCTTTGCAGCAAGTGCTATGAATTTTAACCCTCTAATAATAATATTCAAGTATTATACTAATAATAAGCCTAGTAATTATTTTATACTGAGAGTTACACGGCTGAATGTTGGCCTCTTTTTCTAAAAAAAGTGACAGCTATTGGCAATTCCTGCAACTCAGCTAATTCCCATCTGCCAACAAAGTAACATGACCTGAGGAAATGGGCCCAGTATCTTCAGTACATTGTTACTGTTGTCCCACTTCACAATTTGTTTCCTTGCTTTTGTGGGTATACCATCTCTGGAGTGGCTGGAGAAGGAAGTGGGCATCAACTGTTTGACCACATGCTTGAAATCACAACTGGTGCCACAAGGTTCATTTTACACTGAAATGCCTCAATGGTGTGACTACCAAGGATATGTCTTCCCTTGTCTCCTGCCCAGTCAGTTGGGCACATGACTCCAGTCCCTCATGCTAGATGATAAAATTATGTGCTCCTTTAAAGTGCTTAGCAATAACCTAAGAAAGCACTAAAGATAACTGTTGTCCTCATCCCAAAACATATTCTAGCAGGGAAGGGACAATCAGGGTCACCTGATACTGTTCAAGATTAGCAGAAGGCATGTTGAGGTGGGCAGCCCAAGCAACAGTCTAGTTTCCAGCACACAGGCACTGAGACCTGTCTACAACAGGCCTCTCAAAACCCCAAACTCCACATTCATTCTCTCAGGGCAACTCTTTCCTAATTTCGCTGACAAACCACGTCAATTCCTCTATCTTGGAGGCAAAATGGTGACCCCAAGACATATCTGTATAATTTTCCTTAGATAAACATTTCACTTGAAGCTCAAAGCATCACTACCTCTTGCTGGTAGCCAGCCCTGGTTCCTCCTCATCACAGTTTTTTTAGCCTCTCTACAAGGAAAATTCACAAAGTAGATGACACTGAAAAACCATCACTGTCTCAGCACAAACATCTCGCTTCATCCCAAAAGAAGACTTGCAACCTACTAGTTAGTTTTACCTTTAGGACATTAAAAACTTTGAAGGGTTTGCCACATACTGCTATCCATTCTCAACTCTTACCATGGAACCACGAGCTCCAAGGCACTTCTGCAGTTGCACTGACACTTGAGCAGTGCAAATGAAAGGCAAAGCAAAATCAGCAAATACAATTTAACAAGTGCAGGTTAGACAAGATGATCTCCAGAGGTCACTTCAAACCCCTATGATTCTCTGAAAGTGGTCTCTGCACATTTTTCATCTACTGAGCAGTGAATTTAAGCCTAAGAAAAGCAAATCTGCTGCCAGCTGTTCTTTTACCAGCACCTCTGAAACAGGCCACAAGTCTCAGTGTGAAAACCACTGCCTTAAAATACAAAGCACTGTGTTCCCCTCTTGGGTCTCCCAAAGAAATCAGCCTCTAAAACAGAGTTAACATCTGAAAGGCAAATGAGCCTCAGAACACTTTGATGAAATAACCTGCAGCCATCCCAAAGCCACCTTGGTTCACTAATAATACATTAGTTGTACAAGATCTGTAAAAATTAGCACTGAAGATGGCAATGAAGACACCGAAAAATTCCCATGTCATGTCCCGGCAATGTTCCTCAGCAAAGAAGGAAGGATCCAGGAGGACAGCTGGCCAAACAGCCAAGGTCAAGGATGGATTTGGATGAGGAACTCAGTACGTGGGAGCAGAGTCAACACCCAGCTTTGTCAAGGGGACAACTTCAAGCAAGGCTGATTTTAATGGCTGTGGATCTCTAAGCACATAACTTGGACTCATGGGGATTGAAATCCCAGGGCTTGCTATGGCCTCTTCCTTACACCAAAGGCAAATGCCAAAAACATTATAAAAGAGCAGATATGGAAGATGAAAAAAAGAGAATGCTGTCTGAAACAACCCAGCATCAGTTTTGGATCATCATCATCACAAACCAACCTACAAAGACTCATGTTGATTATCACCCTGGCTATCTCCACTGATACACACATGATGTGACATGCCATTTCTGTGCCTGCCAACAAGACAAGCTCTGAATGTGACCCTGGCTCTCCTGCTCAAGCACTGAGAGAAACTCTTGTTATGTTTGGCTCCTCTCCTGTCCTCCCCTCACAAAAACAGCATGCTTTTACAATGTCAATCTGGAATTATTTACTGTTGTTGAAACTTAGAGAGAAACTGCAGGCCACTCTCAGCCAAGCAGGATGCACTCACTGCATGTTCTTCACAGGAACAGAGGTTGCCCAGCCAAGAAGGCTTCACCCAAGTGCTCTAACAACCTTAACAAGAATCTCATCAGACAAGTTACTTCCTACTAAAATGATGGCCTGCATCTCCCCTGCTCCATTCCCAAGATCTCCTGAAAACCATTTTATTTGTGCTCTCAAAACATTAAGTAGGCACCATCTTCTTAAGTTTACCCTCATTAAAGCTAACATAATCATTCGTGTTTTGACTTTTCTACATTTGCAAGTGAAGTATCACTTGCAAGGCTTCAGGAATAACTTCGAAACTACCTGAAGGGAAGAACATGAAACCATGGAAGAACAACAAGTTCTCCAACAAACATCTTCCTTCACTCTGACACAGCACAGGAGCAGGACAGACCCAGGAACCTGTCTCCTTCAAACAGCACCTGACTACATCTGGCAAATCACCCTAGTGAAGTCCATTTTATTCCCAGGTGGCAGCATCTGTCCCCTGCCAACATGGGCAAAGCTGTTCTTGGCAGTGCAGATTAACCCACTACATGCTTGAGTTGCCCATACTGAACTGGTGCACTGCCTGGGCTAGATAGTTCACTTGAGTTCAGTCTACAGTGGCTGCAACGGGCAGAGAAACCTATTTGCTACACACTTTTGAGACCTATAGGCCTTTTCTAGAGCAGCTCAGCAGAATGAAGGCTAAGAGCAGATGTAATTGCTCCCTATGAAACAGTGGAGAGAAGTGGGACATGAGGTCAAACCAAACTGAGAGTGACAAGACCTCTTTATGGAAAAGGACAATTCTGCCATGAGAATAAATGGGGTGGCTGTGAATAAACATGTCTACTCTGGAAATTATTAACCATCAGATGCAGTCTGAGGCTTCCAATCAATCCAACCTAACCACCTTGAAGGATCGTATGTGGGAACACAACGCGCTCACACACACCATTAATAACCTAGGTCTGTCCCAGGTCTATATTCTGCAGTCCTATGACCCATATGCAATACTTTCAGCCATAAAAGGAAACATCTTCCATCTGCCTAAATTATCCACTACTCTTGCGAGGGCTCTGAGAAGGCACTTCTGCCAAGAGATGTATTGCTGCACACACGCTGCTTTCCCTGTCTGATCTGCCTATCTTGCAAAGAAGTACCAATGCAGAGCGTGTTGGGGGATCTTTGGATGAAAGGCATTAGATAAGTTCAAAGCCTGAACATATATTAGTAATACCAGACACAATACATGTACAAAAATAAATTGCCACTTGACCCAAGGCTGGGAAGTAGAAAATGATCTGCCAAAGCCCAGATGTGTCACACCAGCCAATCCTGACTACTGTGTTTAACAGCAGTCAGCCTTGCCCCCAGAAATATGTCAGTTCTTTCTTCAAACCATTTGTACTTTGAGCCTTCACATCACCTTTCAGCAAGTCACTGCTGAAATTACATAGCAGAGGAAAAATATTTTATTTTATTTCACCTCATAACCAAGAATGTCATAACTCCTGCTCCACTGCCAAAAGGCAGTTTCTCTCCATCATCTATCTATGCCTGTATGAGAAGCATTAAGGATTTGCATTCAAATAACAGTCTCTTTCTTCTACTTTAACTGATCTGGGATATCATTTCAGACAGGTCTTGGGATGAGATGGATTGGATTGTCACCAGCCACGGAAAGACCAGAATAGAGCTATGGATGAGCCTATTAGCTCCCAAACACTGAAGGTAACTTCGTAAATGTTAACTTTCACATCCTTGGCAAAGACAAGTGGAAACAAATCTATAAGCAAAACAAAGAAGAACAGTCATAAGAATGTTATAAATGGCTTTATTTCATTTGTGTTGAGTGTTATTTCTGAAAGCTAAAGGAAGTTATTTTATAACATTAGCAATTTGCCAACCTAGAAGGAACTTGGCTATTGTGTTTTCAAAGAAACAGAAGCTGGCATGGGTGGAGGATTGCCCCAGCTATGACTTGGCTATTATTCTACCAATAAGGATCAAGGCTGGTCTGCAGATCCCTTCACCTTGATTCACGTGCAGAAACTCATGAATCCAAGAGTTTGTCTTGGATAAATTCACTAGAAAATTAGGGTTTATAAAACCAGGGCATCTTCTGAACAGGTAGAGGAGCCACAAATAAGTCAAACAGATTGTAAAATATTAGCTGTAACTGCTAGACCTTACGCATATTTCCCTTGAAGCACCCAGTAGGCTTCTGATGGGCAAAGAGACCAGAATGCAGTCAACAGTGGGAAGAAAGAGCCTGGGAACTCAAAGCCCCAAAGTGAATGGACATTTGCTGACGATAGTAGTGTAGAGTTGGCTTTGGTGCTTGGCTCCTGGTAAAACAATGACACAATGCTGTGTTTACTAGCAGGGAAATCTGAGGGTTGGAAATAGGTCTGTAAAAAACCCACTAACACGTTTTTTTGACAAGCCAACAGATTAACATCTATTGTCACTGGGGCAAGGCCAGACTCCACTGGAAGAGGTCCAGGAGTTTGATGTCACCAAGAGGCTCACAAGGACCTCTGCTAAAGAAAGTTCCCATGTCATTCACTGCTACATTACTGCCTAAAGCAAGCTATTACCCACCACCATTTTCTGTTTAACCCTTTCTGTCACAATATGCAGTAAAGACAATGTGTTGGCCTTTCAGCAATAAGGGTTTGACCAGGATCTGCTACAGCTTACGCTGAATAGATGCATAAGATGGGTGAAGAACCAGACAGGACAAGGTGCTAGCAGATAAAACACATATTCAATCAGGTTCATAGTGTCAGTCTTGTGCTAGTGCTAACTAAAATTTCTACTTTTCTACAAATAGAAACAGTGGGCATCAGTTCCTTATTTGATTTCTGAGGATGTTTTCAAGTTCCATGCGATCCAAATCCCATGGCAAGTAGCACCCTCAGCTTGTTCCAAGACCAGGTCTTTATCATAACTCAGCACGAGATGGGTTTCTGAGCCCTGTTTCTCACACACAGCAAGAAAACAGCCAAAAGGTTTTGGGTCCTCCCCAAGAAGATCCCAGCACAAGGTTACTGACCTCCCATAAATGCCAATGCCTGGTAGAGAAGGATGTTGTTCTACTCACCAGATAAGTCAGAGCCTTGATGTCTTAATATCACCATATGGTAATACAGTAAGTAGGTTCCACAAAGCCCTCAGCACATAGGAAAATCTTTGTCCCCCCTCTCCTCAGGTGCAGAGGCTGCATTTAGCACTTTGGTGCGATACAGTCAGTCCCTCTACAGACCCCCAAAAACCTAGTGGAAGGCTCTGGTGCTTGTTTACAAGATACTCTTCAGTCCAGCCCTACCATATTTAGGAAGTCATCTAGAACTCCAGGGAAAGGGGGAAATAACCCCATGCTGTGGGCAAGAAGAAGAGGGGGGAAACACAAATAATGAAAGACTATTTTTAAGGTCTGGCCAAGACTGTGGCATCAGCTCTAATACTTTGTAAATCTCTGCTTTCCACCCCATTTCTTTGACCATGCCCTTTTCTTGCTCAAACAAAGGGCAATACAGAAATTAAAGCAAATGCATGCACACACAGACAAAGCCTCATATCAAAACCCTAATTCCTACCAAATACCTGCACCCATCCAAAGCATGAAGAGAAGAATTACCTAGGAAAGTAATCCAGTGCTCATCCTGGCCAACATCAGGGCACAGATATGCAAAATCACTCACAGCTGATAGGACCAGCTGAAAACCCAGCACTGCCACAACCAAGAAATTTAGCAAACATCTCCAGAAGCAAGGCCAAGAGTCCAAGTGGAAATGCCTTGATCCCATCCTCAGACTGGACACGTGGGACAGAATCTCCATTCATTCAAAATAGGAGACTCCCTCCCAGATGGTGGTGCCCCTCTCCAGTGCCACTAGCAAATTGCCACTACTACATAAAAACCCACTGGTCCTTATATCAAGGAGGCAGAAGGAAGTTTAAACACAGACTGATGCAGTCTCCAAGTGTTGCAATCCAAGACAAATGCACTTAAAGTACTTTTAGTTTAAACTGAACTATTTTTACTTATCTTTACAAACCAGCAATCTCAGTATTAAAGGATGAAATGCATGCTACAGCTGAGCAGGCTCAGAAACAGGTGGAAAGCTACTTCTCCAAAATAGTCCAGAGTTTGGACGCAGATTGTTACAATTACAAAGGCAGCAGTAAAAGATTAAACAGAAAATCTCTTTGAGCAATAACAGTGAGAAGAATCTTCCATATGCCTCAACTGAGTGTTTCAGAGGCTGGCTACTGGGCTAGACTCCTTTTCACTAAAACAACCAGTGCTGTCTATATAGAAAATGCTGAAGCATTAGAGGAAAAAAACTTATCTGAAGAAAAGGAAAGAACTTGCTAAAGGGCATTCAGGGCTTATAAAATGCAGAAGGTACGGGATTTCCACCCCTTGGCATGTAGAAAACCAGCATGGATGTTCCCCAAGAATCAGTCATTTTAATGTCCTCTACTTCAGGCAACAGGTCTAATTACCTGTTACTAAAATAAAATAAGCACCCCTTTTCTTAATAAAAAGGGATATTACCACTAATGCTGGTTGAGAGATTTTGACAGTTTCAACTGATATCTACAACCAACACACATACAGAGCTTTCCTCCTACTTCTAGCTTCTTCTGCCCTGTCCCAGAAGCCAGCTCCAGAGTCTGTTTTAATCCCACTTAGAAAAATACTGAACTCCAGTCTTTCTTCCTGTGACATGTTTGGGAGATGGGAGGAGGGAGATGCACTTAATCTGCTCCGCATGGCTTTCTTCCAGGAAAATACTCCACATATCCTTGTTTGTTTGTTTTTAAATTGTAAGTGATTTTAATGACAGTGAAAGTTGCTGGAATGACAGCACTGGGAAACTGCAAAGCTCCCACTTACACACCAGCAGGGGCTGTGCCAGCTGCTGCCCTGCTACTGCTGAAGATCAGGAGCTCACCTGCCTCTTGTAACATCTATCCCACAAATAACTGTCCCTCAGCTCAGGCTGCTTGAGATGAAGCAGGTGTCATAGAGTGCCAAGTTTTCAGGCATAGGAAATATACTCAGCTCAGAGACAGAGCAGCAAAATATGCACAAGGCAGGGAATTTTCAGAGTATTCTGCCTGGGATTGCAAGAGTCTGCTCTGGGCTTGCACCTGCTGGAGAAGGGAAAATCAGGAATAACTTTCTACCCACAAAAAAGACATATGTGAGTTTATTTATAAATACTAGCAGAACACCCTGAGCCAAAGAAGAGAAGTCTCCAAGCATGCCAAAGGACCACTCAGAAATCTTCACAGAGTTAGAAAAATAGTAATTCACGTGCTCTCTGTTGCATCAAACCCCTAGGGTGCAAGAATGCCTGGCAAGAGGATTACACCTCTGCAGTGACCTCTCTTGATAGGAAGTAGAGAGACACCAGAGAGAGATCAGACAGAAACAGATAGTAGCCTACAGCCAAAGGATTTGCTACTAGAAAGATCATACACCATGCTTCAGTTTGAGGATCTCCACAGACCCTGGGACTCCAAGACAGGGAGGAATGCCCTAGAGAAACAGGCTTATAACAAGCACACATGGCTGGCATCCCAAATGTACATTTCCTCAAAGAGGAACATAACTTTTATATCATCCCATTGATTACTCTGTCTACTGAGCAGTATTAGGGAAGCAAGGATCTGACTTCCATTTCTGAATAACAACATGACCTTGTCATTCTGCAAACATTCCTCCCAGGGCTAGACGTGCTGGCAGAGGAACACAACTCATACTCAAGGGGTTTCAGTGCCTACACTAGCAGTCAGCCCTTAAGTAACATAGGAAATCTTACACTTCATAAAAAGTGAGTAAATGCTGTTGGCTTTGCAGCAGACCATACGGAGATCATCAAGGTTAAACAAACCATCCAAGGCCATACCATCAGTAATGAAGAGCTCTTCTCCAACATTGCACATTGTCTTTCCATAGCAGACATTAGATGAAACTTTTCTAGATTATTTTCGAACTGTCTATATTGAAGTTTTCACTTCCACATTCAAGCACTTAGAGGTACAACAACAAATAGAGGAACTCACTGCTCTACCTTCACCCCGAGCCAATTTAAAGTGTTGCTAGATTATCTGCCTCCATGCCCCTTCTTTGCAGCAGTGCCTAAATGACCACCAGACAGCAGCAGGGGTTATCATGGTGTTTAGAGCATCACCTGCTCAGATGTTGTCTCACTGCTCCCACCTGCCTGTATCCTTATGTCATCGCTTGTCTTAACAGGCCAGTGCAGAGACCATCTTTCAGGTCTGTCTGCACACATTTCAATGCAAAAGCATCCTTGCCCTGTAATAAAGGTTCTTATGACCACACCATATTACTTACATTTAGTGAGTGTGAGTCTGAAAGACTGATTATTATTATTATTATATATTTACTTAAAAGGTGGTGCAAAGAATAAGTGAGCAGGCTGAAGTGGGAAGGTTCTAACTAGGTTGCAAGGTATTTCATTTAAAAATATTTCCAGGTGAAGAAATCCAGCTGGTTTCCTTTTGCTTTCCTCCCCATCCCTATGCGATTATATCCCTACCTTAGAAGAGGATAACAAAGGCATCCTGGCGAATATATTTTTGCTTTTACAGTAAAGACAAAGGGAGATGCACTATAATAAAATACACTGTAATTACCAAGTTCTCAGTAAAACTTTCAACAAAGCCTCTCTCAGAAGGTGTGAGCCAAGTGCCAAGGAAGCTACTAGGAGGAGGTTTTTTTCCACTGGCTTGACAGTATTTGGTTTTGACACTACATGATTAAGCAGCAGACGCTACCAATTTCAACAGTGTGCTACTGTGCAGCTCTCTACCTTCTTCATGTAATATTTACACAGCACACTGCAGGAGGGAAGGTGTCAGCTCTAGCTGCAAGAAAGCAGTCAGCTTCACAATGCCAAACAACACATGCTACTGTCAGGCCCCTCTAATGATCCTGCTCTTCTCCGTGGTTACTGGGGAACAGTTCGCTTTGTGTGAGCAGGCACAAATTAAGAGGATACAACATGAAAAAGGAAGATAAAAAAAAAATAAAACCATCTTGCATTAGAAGGTCCAGCTGTTTCCTCCCAAATGACTAAATTAGAGAGCTTCTACGTCACCTCCTGCCACAGGTAGGGTCATATTGAATCCTTCTTCCTGTTTAATCCATATAAAATGGGAAATGGGTTTTAAGGAAGACAATGCCAGAATATGAGAGTAGTGTTTTTTCAGGCTGTGTACTTGTAACAGATAAATTGCAAGACTACTCTGGAAGCCAAAGGAAAAAATAGAAAATGCTGTGACACTTTTCAGGGGTGACTTTGGACCAACCACTTAACCTCTCTTTGCCTCACCTTCCCAACAAGGGTACTGAAACATACCCTACTCATCCAGGATGGAGTAGGGCAATACCTCTCAGCTGCCCATCTCTAAAGGCTACGTGCATTGCTGTGATGAACAGACAGGCTGCTTTGGGATGCAGGAAGTCCGGGCCTCATTTCCTATTCCACCCCTTGCTTCCTTAGGATGTCTGTTCATCTCCCTCTCCAATCACCCTGTCCAGGAAAAGGGCACAATTTGGTCTCTCCACTCCTCCCCCTTTCAGCCCAAAGCAGTGAGACATAATTTTTGACTACAGTCCATCAAGCCCTAGCACTTATCCACCCACCCCCCTCAGGTCTCTTATGCAGTCACTGGTCACCTGCAGCTCACTGCACCTGAACACATTTGTGCTGTTTCAAAGGTCCCCAGTAAACCATGTTGCAGCTGGAGTCAATAGTGGCATCTTCCTTACTTCTAAAATGGAATTTGGAGGTTTTGGGAGCTGTTGCTCTCAGCTCATAGTCTTGCTAAAAGCTTTTCTCTGGGCTTCCTTTTGGCTGCCCTCCTGGCATGCTCAGCCACAGAAGAGCCAGTGCAGGCAGCCTGCTGGGATTGAAAGCCTCCTGCATTATTTCATTTTGCCTTGACCACAACAAATCAGGAGAACTGCCTTGTCTCTCTGTTGGTTTTTAATCCATTTGTAGGGCTGGGAACAGCTATTTACTTTGCAAACTATTGGACTGAGATGGCTGACATCTCTTGGCTGAACGTTACTCTGCTGGAACAAAGGAGTGAGTGCCCCTTCATCTGCCAGGTTATTCTGCTGAAGAAGCCTTGAGTTACAGAGATAGTTACTGTCAGACAGCGCATGATGAAAAGCAGGATGATACCTAAAATGTATGAACAACTTTGCAAACCTGTCTTGAACAAGCCCAAAGGACTGTGCTCTCTTGAGCACTTCCTAAGATAAGGTAACACAGAGGACATGTTCAAGAGGAAACTGCATGCGTGTTGGCACTAGGAGTATATAGGGATGCTGAGAAAGGGAAGAAAATTAAACTCTAAAGGAAAATTCTGTAAATTGTGTCAGCCTCATAAAACAAAGGCGCCTGAAAAGTGAAAAACCCACCAGGACATGGAAATTAAAGCCTCTGCTGTTAGGGAAGTATTTCACCTCACCAGGCAACATTGCCATCAAGAACTAGTTGTAACAATAAAGAAGAGAGAAGTCCCCTGAGCAAGCTTTGGACTAGCAAGGTTTGATCTCTCCCTCCTTCTAATCCTGCTTCTCTGGCCATTTGGGAGCAGTGACAGAGCTGAACAAACTTGCAATGACCTATCTGTCCACAGCCCACTGATATTTTAGAAATACTGACTTTTCTTCCTGACACGTTGCATCAGACATTAAAACCAATGAAAATTTTGTAGTCTGCAAAATCATAAGGTTTACATCTAAAATAGGCAAAGCAGTGGAAGTTATCCTTGAAATGCTGTGTGCAACCCAGCAGGGTGCATGTCTACATACAGAAAAAGCCACTGCAATGGAGAGGGAGTGCTTTACACCAGTGTCCTCTCCCCTGCTCTGCACACAGGGGATCACAGCTACCTCTGACATAAGTCTTGCCATTCCACAGAAGTTTAGTTCTAAGAAATGATGAAGTCACGGAGCAGCCTGCTAATTTCTGGCTCTTTCCCAGCACCTCAGGCAAAGATAATATTAATAATAATAATTCAGACCAGTGAGTCAAGCTGGATCGTGGATCCTGAAAGGAAAGCCACACAGGATGTCTTGATGGGAGGAGGGGAAAAGCAGAAAGTGGATGATAAGTCCTAAATAGGTACTCCATTTACTCTTCTAACACTGCCTTCTAGTTCACATCAGGTCCCTCATTGCACTCTACCCTCAGGCCACCAGCCATGCAAGCTCCAAGTGTGTCACATCCTGTTCACTCTGGATGAGATCTGTCTCACTCTCCAGCTCTACTAATTAAAAGGGCTGAGCCTGGCTTTCTTACTCATGAGCTGCTGGTAGTCCTAGCACAAGTGACACAGAGTTCCTCAACTCAAACCTCCAGCCAGGGCCACAATGGGCAGCCCATTTGATAGGCAATCTAGCTCCTTCTCCCATGGTAGCAACAAGGGACCAACACAGGAACAAAGATCCTTGCTACTAAACCTACAAAATATCCAGCCTCTCCTTGTCATTGCTGGCCCAGCAGTTTGCAACAAATTGAAATCAAGCTGTGAAGATTCCTGATCACACCCGAGTCACTCTTGAGTCTAAGCAGTGAGGAAGACAAGGAACAGATTTTGACCCCAGCAGCACAACATTTTTCTTCAAAAACATACTGACATTTTACAACAGGTCACTCTTGCCAAGCACACTCACATTCTCCTGGGTACAATGCTGAAACCCAACACAGCAGGATTCAGTCCCTTACAGTTCAGCAAGGCCAGTGCCCCGAGGGTAGCAACCACATCCGTGCAGCAGAGAGACCCTAACAAAAACAATCCGAGACACTAGGATGGCACTAGGAAACAGTTACTATGGGAAGGAATTGGGACAGTATGCAGGCGTCTCAGGTGTCCCAAAGCAGCAACGCACCTCACTTGACTGGAAAGAGACAGGGCAGCCACTTGGAAAGTAAAGTATTTTACCTTCCCTTCATGCTGTATGAAGTTGAAAAATACACAAAGCCCACCTGCAACAGGAGCAGAGATGTGCTGGAAGGGGAAATCTGTACTGCCCTTGGGATAACACAGGCACACTTAGAGACCTCAGTAATGACCCCAAGCATATAAATGTCTAGTGGGATAATGCACATCAGTAACTACTCAGTGCCCTGTGGAAGAGCAAGTGGTCAAGGATGGGGGTGGGGAATCCTATTCATTTGGCTTCTAATGAATGTTTGCCATCACCCAGATGCTGCAAAACTGTGACCAGGTGAATGTGCTAACCCTGAGAGACACCTCTCTGAAAGCAGGATCTAGCACATCTGGCAGGCAGCGGCTCCCTGCAGGGCTTCTAAAGCAGTCAGATATTTGGGTAAAGGGTAAGCTACATGAGTAAAGATAACCTGGAAGTAGAGAGAAGGGAGGGATGAATGTCATGTTTTAGCTCCTCAATAGATCGTTGAAGGAGGCAAACATCAACAGTGGGTCTTTTTAAATAGAGAATACATTTCTGATTTGGGATCATTTCACATTTAATATGGACAACCACACTTTTAGACTAAAGGACAAAGAAGCATCATAAATAGATCAACTTCAACAACTGTTTAAAACTTGGCAGAGGCCAGAAAAGGGATTTGGATTTTGTTACCAGCTTTTTCTCTTCAGAATGATTAACTGACACCTTCAGCCATTAACTGCGACATCCTAATCCACCCAGCTTCACCACAGCACTTCTCAACCAATACATTACCCCTGTTGCATCAAGGGTCTTTCTAACAAACCCAGACTTCACCTTCCTGACATTGTTCTTGTTTAAAGAAAAGGGAAGGGGGAAAGCAAGGCAATTTAACATTTATGAAGCATTATCAAGCACAAACCAATTTTTAAGAGAAAGAATAGGAAATTAATTTGGAAAGTCAAAAAGTTGTAGAGCAGCAATAGCTTATATTAGGGATATACCACACAACTAGCATGTGGCTATTGATCCAACCCTCTGTTTTTCCTTTCACATGCTGCCATCCAGGGCCCCCAATCAGGACACACGAGGAGGCACTGCAGAGTCCTTCTCCAGCAGCGATTTCATAGGAGGGGGAAGCTGCCTGGGTTCATATAAAATAGCACTGGATCTAAGATTTTAATCTCTTCACATGTGCAGAACCCTCCAAATCTCTTCAGGAGTTTCACATACAAGGATCACAGCAGAAGATATGCAAAGCCATCTTCGTAATTTTACTTTCTTGAGTCAAGGCCACAAAAGCTACACTCGTAACATGAAAGACATCTCCTTCAAGGAACGATTCCTGGCATCCAGGCCAAGCAGTGCAATGGCTTATGTGCTACTCACACATAGCCATCTGCATGTACCCATAAAGTCTAAGATTTGCCTTCATCACTCCAAGCTCCACCAGGGCCCTGAAAGATCAAAATTTAAAGCAAAGGAGGTCAGATTGAAATCCCTGTGATTGTTTGACTAAGAGCTGGACATAAAGGTATATTGATCTTTTGTACAGAGAGCAACATGAGAGAAAAGATGTATGGAGAGAAGGGTAAAGGGGAAAACATAGATTCGCCACTAGAAGCATTAAAGAAAGCTTCTTAGAACAGTGTAGATTACTTCTATTGAAAGGCAAGGACAACAATCAAATGTGTTTCTATTGGAAAACATCAAAAATATTCTTTCAAAACTGTAACACAAGATTTAAATCCTTGTTTTATGGTTATTTTCCAACAAATAAGAAATTAACAATGTTGATTTCTCTTGGTGATCAGGACAATATTGTTACCATTTCTTTTGTACCTTGTGCTTGGCACACCTGCTTCTCTGATGCCGAATTGCTGCCACCTTTCAGGTGAGGTAACAGCCTGCAGGGGTGCCAGCCACCATTTACAGTAGTAGCCTGCAAAACCTAAAGAAGCTTTTTCCACCTGGAACTGGTGAATGAGCAATAGACTGAATGCACAGGTCCAGCTGGCAACCTAAGACCCAAAACTTCCACTCCCACAAATTAGGCACAAGATCCTTTATTCCACGATGGAAGAGAACTTCAGCTTCACATCTCCAAATCAGCATCTTTCAGCAACATAGTGCCCTCTAGCCTTACGCTGGGTTATGGTTTAAGCTTCAAAGGAAAAGGCTCAGTGATATGAAATACTAATATAAAGCTTTTAATGTCTTTGGCATTATCTTTCAGGCAACCCATTCAAATGCTGGCCAGTTCTGAAGAAGCCCGGCAGACATGCAATGCCAGCGTACTCCAAGCGATTTCACACCAGATGCAACACCCACAGAGGGTTTTCCTTATCAAAACTGGATTATTTACTGTATTTTTACATAAAATCCAACCTTCTGTATATTAAAATACAAGTTGGATTTTGAGGAAAGACTCAAAGGATGTGGTGCAACTAAAACACAGAAGGAGCAAGAGAGGGAAGAGAAGATGCCTTCTCTCCTTATGTGGATGGGCAAAAGCTGCTCCACTGAATGCTACGAACTCCTGCAGGCAGAGGCACTTCCACATGACACCCTGCAATATCCGTGTCTGGGAAGGTTGTTAAAAAACCCTCCTCTGATGCTGCGCTATTGGCAGCGAGGTGTGAAAGGAGGAAGGCGAAAGAGAGATGAAAGAGATCCCAGACGCTGGGTCTGGCCTCGATAACCGTGCAAACCCCCTTCGGAAAGGGTCTTCACGTAACTTCTATGAGAAAGTGAGTAAAGATGCATCCAACACCTCTGGCTCACTGACCCCAGGCTGGAGAGTCTTGCTCGGCTCTCCACCCGGCACTCCGTGCTGCCGGGGCGCTGGGAGACCTGTCCCGTCCTGTGCAGGATCGCGGTGAGCAAAAAGGGAAGAAAACTACAAAATTCTAACATAAAGTAAACAAATAAACAACCTAAAATAAAATGTAAAGCCGACGGCCAAGAAGGAGTGAGAGGCAGGGTGAGAGAAAAGCGGTACATTTCCATAGCACGGTACCTCTCCGCATACCGTGTTGGACACCGCGGTCGCCTCACCTGAGTCCCCGCAGGGGCAACCGGGACGGGGGTGCCGGTAGCCGGGACTGCCTTGCCCAAGGTCAGGCTGGGGACGGCTCCCCGGGCACCGCATCGGCCCCGTCCCGTCCCGGCTCCCGCACACGTGCACTGCTCCCCGCAGGACCGAGAGATCTCGGCCGAGCCCCGCCGCCACTTACATAGTGCTTGGAGGGGTTCCTCCGCTTCTCCACGTCCACCACGTTGGCGTCCAGCACG
>VZTY01001516.1:711878-758971 GCA_013400935.1 Turnix velox
TATCACTTTTTGTCAAAGGACAGGCTAGGGACGGCTCCCCGGGCACCGCATCGGCCCGGCCCCGTCCCGTCCCGGCTCCCGCACACGTGCACTGCTCCCCGCAGGACCGAGAGATCTCGGCCGAGCTACGCCGCCACTTACGTAGTGCTTGGAGGGGTTCCTCCGCTTCTCCACGTCCACCACATTGGCGTCCAGCACGCTGTAGGACAGCATCTTCGCCCACCCCGCAGCGGGACTCCGCCGCTCCCTCCCTGCAGTGGCAGCACCCTCCGCCGCTCTGCCCGCCGCGGCGATGCCGGCCGGCGCGGCGGGCGGGCAGGAGGGAGGATGCCCCGGTGCCGGCTCCGCCCCGTACGGCAGAGGCAGCTCCCCCCTCCCGGCGACGGCCACCCGGCTCAGAGACCTGCCCGCTGCCTCAGGCCAGTGCGGCGGCGGTAGGGGCAGGGCTTGGCCGTCTGCCCCGCCTCCAGGCGGCCCCCGGGGAACGGGACGGGAGCGGGATCCGCCGCCCCCGTGTGGTGGGGGTCGCGCCCCGCCCTGAGATGGCTGCCGGCCGAGGGCTCCCTCCTGGTCTCCCCTCACACTATACCGGGCGGTGGCGGAGTCACTCCCTAACCCCGGGCTGACCCTACACCCTCTGCCTCGGCCCGGGGCTGCTGAGACACCCCCGCCCGACCTGAAGGAGACCCCAAGGGACAGGGGCCGCCCCGGGCTGAGGAAGGGCGCCATGTCTCCGGGAGGGCCTCCATCCCAGCAAGAAAGTGGCCTAAATAGCTGGGTTGCTGCCCAAGGTCAGTCCAAGGGCTCATGAGCGAGTGGGGCTAAGCTTCTAGTCGACCAGGCTCTGGCTAGGAGCTCCAGTCTGGACACAGCTTGGAGAAGTCCTCGCTGACCTGGTCCATGGCTCTGCAGAAGGATCAAGGCTGGAGGAATGTCACCCAGGCTCTCTGTCCTGTGGGCTTTTAGAGTGATCCACCCATTTTGTCCCTTCTTGTATACATAGACAGAAGGAGCATCATCTTTCCCAGTTACACTTCAAGAAGTCCTTGTCCTAGAAATTTCAGGTTGTTTTCCTTTTAAAAAAGCATCATTGCTTTGCATATAATTATTGGCAGTTACTGCAGAAACTGGAGCTTGCTTATGATCTTCCAGCCCTCACTCAGCTCATTTCACGACATTCATTAGCTCTTCACTGAATTAACTGAAGTCCCTAAGATGTTTCTTTTCTCCAAAGCAGCAGCCCATGCAGATTTCCCAGTAAGCTTCCAAAGTCCTGCTGACAGCTTCAGAACCACCAGCCTGGGAGGGGGAGACAGGTTCCAGCTCCCGGCAAAAAAAGCCCCACATTTACAGTCAATCTCAACATGATGTCATTATAGACATTATAGGCAGAATTTCTGAATCACGACTTTTACAAGAGTTATTAGCCCTACAACAATCATGAGGGACACCAGTGTCACAAAGACATAGATACTTGAGCCTGAAGGCTTACATTTGGTTTCAAACCATAAGTAGTTTCCACAAGCAGCTTGAAAAAAGGAGGGAAAACCAGAAGCAGCACCATCCACACCCATCTGGTGTCTGCATCCAGGTGGGAACCCAGTACCTGCTGCATAGTGACAGGGAAAGATGCTCTGAGACAGCCTTCTCCTTCCACAGCTACTACACATGTTTTACCAAAACTAGAAAACTGACATAAAAGACTTAAATCATCCCACCTGGGATGACTGCAGACATACACAAGACCAACTTCTGGTAATGGAGAGGTTGACAGAGAAGTTGACAGAGATGAATTTTTTTGGTGTCCACCTCTGTTGTCACATTTCAGGGCAGTCTTTTCTCCTTCAGTGTACCCTCTCACCTCCCACCCTGCGATTCTTCACCTCTAACCCTCATGCATGACACGCAATTATTTACATTAGAAACCTTTACTGTTTAAACTGGCCAAGAAGTCCCTGGTGTGCAGAGCAAACAAAATTCTTACTTGAAAATGTAAATAATTCACATCACCCATTGATAAAAAATAGGTCTGGTGTGGTCAATCATTGGAGTCTTGGATGTGTCTTTCCTGTGATCCACTATCAATATACAGCCCACACTGTCTGCTTCTCCTGTCACCCTATCCAAAAAGGAGGGAAAAAAAGGACCTCCTAATCATTAAAAAAAGGCTCCTCCAGTCAGACTTCTTAAAAAATCAACTTTCAAAATATGTCATTGTAAGGGAAAGAGACGAGCTACGTCATTCTCCAAATATTCTCCCCCATCTTTCCTGACATTCTTACCCACTGGCACCTTTTCACTGGTATTATTCTCCTCTGCTCTCTTAACAAGAGAGGAGAAGCAATTTTCAGTCTAATATGAGACCGGTGCTTTGGGCTTTTAGGGTTCGTGCTGCCTTGGTGCCTGCCCTATACTTTCATGGCATCTGGACCACCTCTCTCTTTTCCTTCATTCAAGATTCTCCAGCCAGCCTTTTCCAGCTGTGAAGCCTGCTCAGCCTTTGTACTACCCTGGTTCCCCTCCTCTTCCTCCTCCTCCATAATCTGCTGGTTTTGTGCTCACCGCCACCTTCTGCTATCCTTGTCCATTTGCTGCATCCCTCCATCTACACAAGAGAAATGTATGTTGCTAGAGGCATGGATTGTTCTTTCAAAACATGTACAACACCCAGTCTAGTGGGAGTCTGATACCAGCCCATTGCAAGACTGGCAGAAAAATAACTGAAAGCATTTAATGTGCTGCGGGCTTGGGAAAATCTGCTCCTCTCTCAGGCAGCAGCTGGGAAAATGAAGCTGATGGTGATTTCCAGCTTTGTGTTGGAGGGACAGGCTCTGGCTGCTGGGACTAAAGGAGAGAAAGATTGAGCAGCAAAGAGCACGGCAGACTTCTTGAATGATTGATCCCATGTGCAGAATAGCCTGTACCCAACTAGGATTGTGAACACAGAATTTATGGGAAAATAGCTAGGAATTTAATCCTAAATCTTCTAGTATTTATGCTTTTTTCTGAAAGTCTCCATTCCTGAAGTCACATTGTTACAGTGAAACATCACTCTTAATGTTAACATTTTACATATTATATAGATATTAACATCAAGAGCTAATTTAATAATTTACCTTTATGGATTTATGCTTCCAGTAAAATTCACCTAGGGAACATCCTGTGAAATTCAGACTTCTAAAGACTAAGATCAACAGCTATTTTTAAAGCTTTTCTGCTTACTCATTTGCTAGGTGTGTATTTGGGTGAAGATTTTTTTTGGTTTTTTTTGACCAAATAGGTAATCACATTAAGCTGACAGATTTAACACAGATACAGCTCAGCAGCCCACAGTATGTGCCAGTTACAGCAGAAGCTGATGCATGACAGAACATGTGTGTGACGGTCTCAGAGGTGGAGCGTGACTTGAGTTTTCGTATTTCAAGAGGACTTTGTTATGCTGGCAAGTTTTTTTGTAAATAAGCATTCAAGTTGTAAATTGAAAACAGTTGGATTGTGAAATCGTCAAGAAAATAAAACAAGGGACCAGCTTTTCTTTGCTCCATCAGGGCCATTTTTAATGCCTCTTATTAATTCATGGCATATCACCCTAGATAAACAAACCCCCTTGAGTATTAACCATACTATCGTCTAACAGCCCTCTCTGTTATGGCTGGAGTTGTTGTTAAAGGTGATTTTTCTCTCATGTTTTTGCTTTTCTCTTGGCTAGTGCTGGGCAGGCAGGTCAAACCCAGTGTTTTCCTGTCCCACCGGCTGGGAGGCTCTAACGGTGCCCTGCAGCCTGTGGGGGAAGCAAAGTGCCCCCTGAGCTCAGTCTCTTGGGGGAAGGGGAGTATTTCACTGCTGTGCATGACAGATTAGCCACACAACTCATTACTGGCAACTAGAGTTGCATGCATAATCTGCTAGACATGGTACTAGAGATGTGCCCCTTAGGGTTTTTTTGGCTCTGATATGCAACAGCACAACACAGAGCCTTTGTTACACTCCCATCTCAGCTTCTGTACTTACAAAACCCCAGCTTCTTAAAAAGGCTGCTTTCCATGCAGTCCTTCCACTTCAGGGTTTCAATATACACGTCTTTTGATAGGAGCAAGAAGAATAGCAGAGCCTGTCTGGCATTCAAATATCAAACTCAGAAGCACAAAGCAAGACTCAGTCTTTTTTTTCCTATTTTTAAAAGCCACTTGCATTTTGTTTCCTTGGGAAATTACTGCTCCTCAAATAAAATTCACCCTGGAGATAAACAGGCTTAGCTAGTGTGGCAGAAGGGAGCCAAAGAGACCAGCTGCAGCCCTGGCAGAGCAGCCCCCAGAGCACAGGGCTGTGCTCCTTCTCCTCTCGGCCTCCCCACCGGAGAGAGCTCCTTTATCAGCCCCTGTCTGCAATCTATATAATGGAAAAACCAAAACAATCATTGCCCCTGCTACCAGTGGACCTGCTTTCCCAACGGCATAACAGCTTTTATTACATTATGAAAGAGCTGCTTCACCCTCATGACTTAAATTATAGATTATCTTTTTCTTGAAGTAGCTATCTTACAATTTAACCCTTTCCTGACTAACGTTATTTTTCAGTCCTCTCTTACTGGAGTTATGTGTGCACTTGACACTCTGCTCAGGGTAGCATCAGCAAATCACAGACTGCTTTTCATCCATGTACACTTTGTAGCTTTGTATTGTTACAAAGGCTTTAGATCTGTTGACATAGTGAAAAAATAAAACAGACCAAGTCCAAACCACATTTTTCTTTACTTATTCTCTAAATGACAGGCTGACATTTAGGCTGAAGTTTCCAAAACAGGTTCGGACTGGGTCTTCCCCAGGTTTCTTCCCAATTGCTATCCCTGACTTCATTTGCTCTCATTGTCCTCAAAATAGTACATTTTAAGACTGGCTTCTGCCTCATCCTCTGGAAAAGGATTGGCAATCCATTATTGAAAATGCAGGCTTGTTACAAGTAAAGTCAACATGAGAAAAAGTCATCTTTCTTCACATTTTCTTTCCATGTTACCTCTAAGCATGCACATGGCTACCAAGTCTTTGCATTAACAGATTTAAAATTTATATCAAATCCTTTCTAAACTTGAGGGTTGTGGGTTTTTTTGTTTTTTTTTTTCTATTTTTGCCTTTTCTACTCCTTCTGAAACCAAATAGTAATATTTTTTGGCATATGTGTGTGCCCTAGAGAAAGTAGAAGTGTTTAACTGCCAATATCCCAACTAGAAAACATTTGACTGATGGGCTGTGAATTGTAAAATGTACCAATAAAACCTTAGGAAAAGTTGGTCATGGAACTGCAGTTAGACCATAGATGAAAAAAGCACAGCAGGACACTGTAAGGAAAAATCTGTAGCATGCAGCCCCTACCACTCAGTAGCAGAGTTTTTACAGTTACCTTCATGCATAAGCAGTAGTTTTCCCAACAGTCTTCCTCAGGAGGAGCACTTCTGGACCTCCTCAACAGCATTACCATCCCATAGGTAGACACAAATAGTATGTTTTTTTCCCCCAGTCATTTCTACATTAGACTTTCTAGGGCAATAGTAGCAATGCTTGGAAAACAAAATTCCCCATAGGATGGTTACTGCTTGGAAAAGGAATGAGATCATTCCAAACCAGATCATTTCCCCCAGAAAGTGGTTTGTCTAGCAGGGGCCAGTGCAGGTGTGCTTTTCAGCTTGAAGCAGTGGACACATCATCCACATAATTCCAGGAATTTATCTGGATCAAGCTACAGCCACACAGCACCAGGGATGTAAAACTAAAGATTCCACTTGTTGGAGTCTTTCTTCACCAGTGGTCTAGTGACTAGGAGACAAAGAGCAAGGGCAGCTTCTCCTTCAGGTTCATTTCCATCAGCAACAGCATCTGTGTGACTGACAAGATTGCCCTGAACTTTTTGATTCTCAAAATCATTTTGCTGACCAGCTTTTATTTTCACATCTAACTAGAAGCATCCAAGGCTTTGGTGTTTTAGAGAGGATGAAATACTCTGCAGAACAGAGGAACTGTTGAGGGATGATATAAGGAAGACAGAGGAAGAGCATATAAATATTACTGTGCTCTATATAAATGCATCCAGCTGTTTATGATAAATGTTCTCTTACTTCATTTTTTCCTGTGCTCATTTCCTCACACACTTTCTAATTGGAGAAGATTAAATAGTACAAGTTCTCGCTTTCGTTACATGCAACACCTGCTGCCTGTTCCAAGACAGATGTCCAAAGCATCATTAGGCAATTACTTCTTAGCCTTTTTAATGGGACTAATTTCAAACATCTTTGTGCTAAATCCTCCTTTCCACTTCCTCTGTATTTCTCATCCTTTCCTATGTTCAGAGTTCCAACAAAAACTCCTCTCTGTGTCAGTTTGCTCTTGTTATGTTTGTCCTGGACCACTGCACTCACAGAAGGACAAAGGGAGAGACTGTAACTACTTTGAACCAGGAATTAAGTTCAAGAGACTTTATTGGAGAAAAGAAGACGAGGTGAGGGAAGAAAACAAGGAGGGAGCATTAGTCAGCAGTGGAGGCAGTAGATGGAGAACAGCAGCTGGCTTGTTACAGCTCTGGGTTTTTTTGTGGACATTACAGTGAAGCAGAGTTTCACATGCACGCAAGGACAACTCCTACGCTCTCAGAATGAGCGACTTAATTTTGGCAATAGGAGAAGAAATGAACTCCAAGCACTCTTTTTTTTTCCCTACCACCTTGTGCAACTGCCCAAGAAAAACATGTTTGAAACAGGTAAACCCGCAGGGCTTGCATGGCTTTGTTGTTGAGAAAGATATTTAAGGTAACTGATTCCTCCCTTCTATTTCCAAGTGTCACCATTCCTGCAAGGATCCATGTATTTCTCACAACTGTAACAGACTTGGCACGTGCTGTTAGGCAGTAACATACACTTGGAATTCATCTTACCTTGTACAGCAGAGACAGGTTGATCTTCTCCTCTCTGGTTTACTTTTAACTTATGGAAATTATAAAGAAGCAACAAACTAGATGCCTCAGCCTAAATCTCCTTTGGAAGCTGCATCCACCCCTCCCTTCTTCAATCAAGATGAGCTGATGTTTTGGGCTTTACATGCTGGCTGATTCACAGCTTGTTCATCCCAGGCTAAGGTGGCAGAGAGCTCCAGTTAGAGCTGGCAGGGAAAGGAACGTTCATTTTTCCAGTCAATAACCAAAAGCAAGCTAAAACAAGAGCTGTGGGACACGTTGTGCCAGGCTAATTGGCACTACACTGTTCAGTGCTTCAACACTTGCTGAATATCATTCCTTTAGGTTATTTCTTTCCCTAGCAAACTCCTGGTTATATTGTATTTAGGCAATCTTGTTAATCTGGGCTGGTTTCAACTCGTAGATTACTGTGGCTAGATTAGCATGGTCTCTGTTGCACATTTAAAAGATATTACTGGAAATTGGCTGGTGACATCCCAAAGAGTTACTCCACTTTGTACTCTGATGTAGATGCTGTAACTTTACCAGACCTTAAGAGTTTGATTTGGAGTTTCCCACCTTGAATGTCTGCATTGGGGTGACTCCTGCAAGCAAACTTCAGGAATAACAGTCCAGTAATTTCTTAAGAGAGCACTGTAAAACAAGCACTTCTTGTTGCAAATGAACTGACAAAAAATGGTTTACTCAGGACTGTCTCATGTGTGGTTTCCCTAGTGGTTTATGACAAGTTTCTTCCTTCTCCTTGGTGGAAATACTGTCTCGGGCTTCCCTCTTCTATCAGTGCATTTGTTTTCTAAAAAAATGCAAGACAAACAACAGTTCGTTCACACCTCTTAACTAGCCAACTGTAAAGTCACTTGGGATGGTGAGACAGAAGAGGCTAACAAATGGCCAGACACACAGCCTAATCACATCAGAGCATAATCACACTTTGTCAGGAAAAAACTGCCAAACAAACAGGCTAAAAGGAGACACACTAATTGACAGACACACAAACTAAAGTCCACATCAACTTTACACATTGTGTCTATAATGAAATCAGTGCAAGGACATGAAAATGGCAGGAAGAGACTTTCACTTGCTCAGGCGTAGGCAAGAAACAAGTGTTTTATTTTTTAATGAAACATATTCTTCTCTTGGGTACCTGCAAGAAAATGACAACTAGAGTATTCGATGGTGTGAGTGGGTCTTAGGGAGAGTGGGATGGAAAAAGTGTCATTTTTTCTGGAATTGCAGCACTTCCCTGCTGCAAACGATATGGTGACAAAAACTCAGATGATATCTGCCTCTGCTTGGTGCCTAGACAAGGAGCAAAGCACAACCTGCTGGAATGGGTTGTGAACTCTGGCAGGTCAGCTAGGCAGGGGGATCATACCCAAACTTTCAAATTGCCAGATGTTGACACAGATATTTGAGTCAGGAAAGAAAAGGCAACAAAGTAGACAGGAGGGGGCGTTAGTTGGCATCTGTGGTGTAGAGCTGAACTGTAAGACTGTGCGTGACATGAAGGGCCTGAGAAATGACACTTAGAGGAAGGAGTAGAAAGCAGAAATTGATGAAAGAAATTAAGGGGGAAAGCCTCTGTGCCTGACAGGGCATATCGCTGGGAATGAAACCCAAGATCCCCAACTCAGCATTTCCCTGCTGCCACACAAACATCCACAGTAATGTTTCTGTAATGCTGGGGCTCCTGGATGATGGTAACCAATTATTTTAACTATTCTTTGATCTCCATGGCTGAACTTTTTATGGCTCGATAGCCTGTCAAGCTTGGGCAGGAGGGTCGGAGGCTGCACTGAAAGATACCAATCAGGGACTTAGTGTTGAACTGTCAGTAAACTTCAAAATTCAGGTTTCCCATAGGAGCTGAACCTGGTCCCTCCCTTTAGAGGTAAGTATAATCATCCAAATCTTTTCTCAGCACATCTTTTTCCCCACAGGATTGGCTTACTTCAGAGTAAACCAAACTGCTTTTCTTTGACAAGAAAATTTCTAGTACTTTGTCTCATAGTTCTCCACGTGGCTCTGTGCCTCACTGGCTACTCACTGATGAATTCTCACTCTGAATAATGAATTAGCAACTCCTTCTATAGGACCATCAATGCCTCATAGTACCCAGTGAACAAAAGCACAAGACCAGCAAAGTAGTATGAATGGAAAGAGAGGCAGAGAAAGATAAAGCTCTTCGCAAAAATGGAGCTTAGACTAGAACTTAGTTCCAGTGCAGCATCTATCCATCCATTCATCCACTCACACAGACTTTTTTCCTGACAGCTCTCACCAATAGATCTCTAGAGCTTATTAATGACTAATATCAAGAAAAATCGAGGCTTATGCCCTACACAGGAAGCTGTATTACCCCCAGTTTACAAAAGAGGGAATCTGAGGCACAAGGCAACCTCATCTCTTTTCTCACCTACACAGATGGCAGGGACTGATGTTAGATTTGTTCCTTTGTTTCCTCAAGAGAAACGCAATCACTTTATATTTTGCTAGAATAGAATATTAAGTTTCCTTAGTAATTTTTGTTCTCAGGCACTGCTTTTTTATGGAAACATACCTTCTAAAGGTAACCAAAAAATGCTGATCTCTTTTAAAAACTCCATTTTACTTCCTCGCCTTTTACTGCCATAACTGTTTCTATGGAAACTGGAACTGGCCACAAAGCAGCTCTACAGCATGAATTCTTACTTCTCAGTTTTACATTAAAGGGCCACCTTCAAAGTCCTGTAATAAACCAGTAATAATTGTGTTGCCTAATGAGTTTTCAAATTAAACAAAACAAGAAAGTGCGCTTTCACTGAATGTTCTGCACAATATTTTGTAGGTGTGGTCTAAGAATTTTAACAGTCTGCATGATATGACTCTCTTGCTTAAGGATATGATCTTTAAACAGAGGGACAGTTTATTAGCAGTAAAAGCCCTAGTGTGTGTAGTTAGACTTACATAAAGGTGACTTATACCAACATAGGTATGTCTAGACTGCTGTCACAGAAGCATACTGTAGAGATACTGAGGAAATGGGTAAATCAACCCACAGTGAGCTCTTTACTCCCACAGCCTGCTGGGGTAATTCTGGGCAGGCACATGCATACAGTATTCCCTGTAGGTACAGGAGAGGGAGTGCACTCAACCAGAGTAAGCGTCAGTCTCTGTTGGGTGGCTACTGTGGAAAAAATAAAGCATGTAAGCTTAAGGCACCACTATTCTGCACAGTTCTTCAAAATATGAAGCTTTATAATTTAAATAAATCTAAGCTCCTACATTAATTTTACTTTAACCTTTCACCCTTCCAAAAACTGGAGGCTCCCTTATGTTCATTCATCCTCCTGAGTTAAATCAAGTGAGAAAAATCCCCTTTTCCTGTTCTTGAGAAGCATTCTCCAACAGAATGCCCCCCATGATAACAAGAGTCCCAGAACACTAGCAAGGATCAGCTTATAAACTTCCAAGGATAAGTTTTATTTAGCTAGAGTCATTTATCCATCTTTCCCAAGACTAATTCTTCCTGCCTCATCTCTGATGCTCCACAGTCCATCAGTGCTTTTAAATTGCAACAGGGACAGAACAAAGACGAAAGACACCTTTGTGTCTGCATCAAACTCTAATGCACAGAAAATATGTGACACAGAGTTTTAGGCAGACTTTACACATGGAAGTGTATATAAAACACAGGAAGTACAGCATCGAAGTTGGAGGCAACAGAACACATTGGATGAATCATGTATGACAATCTAAGCTGTAAAGGACAATGATGTAATCCTATTTTGGTTTGAATTCATTTTAAAGAGACTCTAAAGAGCAATATGATCTCCAGTCTATCTTTTCCTCCAAGATTCAGCTGTGCAGATCTCCTTCCAAAATGCATCCAGCCCACACACTTGACTGACACCTTCAGGAGAACAAGTCCTTCTGTCTTGAACCTAGGAGACTGAGATCACCTTTCCCTTTGAACTAATACTGCTCTTTTAACACTTTCCCAACAAAATCAAATTCTGCAAAGATAGGACTTCCCAAGAAAAAAAGCAGTCAAGTCTCTTAAATTAGATGCCATGCTCATCCCATGTGGTTCCAAGATATCACATACTTTCCTTTAAAACACCCTCAAATTCATGCCAAGCAGGTGACTTGTCCATAATCAAACAGTAATATACAGTTATACAGTTAACTCCTGATAAGGGTCTGAATTTAGGAATTAATATTCCAAACTACTTCTCCCATAGACTGCTATTGCTTTTAAGCATTACTTCAGGCTTATCAGTAATCAGAGCAGGAATCTGAGAAGCAAATCTCCCCCACAGCCAACCAGACCATTTTATAGACATAAAGCTGCAATTCCCTTCAGTACTGCTTCACTCAGAATCCACACCTCTTTCCCTGCTTTATAGAAACTTGGAGAAGGTGGAGAGGGAAAAGGGGGAAGACTTCTACAATTCTATCTCAATTTTCCTTTTCTATTTCCTTCTGCACAATTACATCCTTTCTTCTGTTCAGGCCCATATTAAGATTCATATAGAAGGTACAGAGCAATAACACTAGAAGTAGGGCAGCATACAGGGAAACCAACTCTTGAGCCCCACAGCAAGTAGGTAATTTACAGCAAAGGAATGATTCATACATAGTTTTCCACTATGGACAAACACACCATCTCTTTAAGGCCAGAGTTTTCCACAGTACTCAATGCAAATGCCAAATATTTTGTCATACTTTTCTCTTAGCTTGTATCTCACTGCAGCCAGGGCTTGGAATGAGGCATATAATGTAACAACAAACCAGAAACCTGGCACACATGGGGCTACTCACTGGCTTCCCTCATGCATATGGTTTATTTTTCCCTGCTATGTCAATCCTTATAGGGCTTTACCACTACAAATCTGCCTCCTGGGAGTCTGCTATTTCAACTGTTACAGGGAAGGTATAAAGAGGAAGGATGCATTCAACCCTTTCTGTTCTTTTCAGTTTAAATGTCACACCTCCACACTATTAATTAAACAGATTAATTATACAGACTAGCCCCTGCAAGCTCTCTCTAAGGATAAATTCTGATCAGCTCCAGGCTTAGAACTGTGGCACAACACAGAGTTCTGATTATTCCAGATCAAACATTTTGCATGGTAGCCCTCTTTAGACCAATGCTATTTCATCAGTGTCTTATGTTCCTCTGCACAGGAAGCACAGATATGGGTAGTATTTTTCCCTGAAGTTGACAATGGACAGAAGACACAAAAAGCAACAGGAAGCACAGAGATTTCAAAAGGTCTTGCTAGCTTACATATTTTCTTTTCCAAAGCATCTGATCTATGGTTTACCATTTGTGTTGTAGGAAGCAATTTAAAAATAAACAGCAAATTGATGGCTGGTTTTGAGAACTCTGGTCTGAACAGAATCCACAATAGAACACATCAGTAGCACACAGGGTAGGGAGAGTAGGGCATTCATACATGACAAGGCTGCAGGATGGGGAAGGTATGTGGGACCTCATCCCAAATATTACTTTCCAAGAAAGAGGAAGATTGCTTTAGTAGCAAGAAAGCTGAGTGCATTCAGGAATACATTTTACAGGCATTAGTAGGAAGGACAGGCAAACCTTTTGATTGTTTGCTTACATGTCCTATATCTAGCTGTTATAAAGTATACCTAAAAAGAAAGATCCAAGGGTATTATCATACAGAAAGAAAGTTAGATTAGTCTTTAAGCCAGAAAAACAAATCTTGATGTGACCAGCGTTGTAAACAGCACTCTTCAGTAGTGACTTTCTCTAGGGCTTAGTGGATGCAAATGTGAAGGCAGCCATGTGACATCTTACTGCAGGCAAAAATCTCAACTTCTTTTCAAGGTCTTCTGCTGTATTAGTAGCAAACTGATTCTGGACACCCAACTTTCATGAAGAATAGCAAGGAATTCATCAAGAATATTTTAAAGAAATATTTGGACAGCTTCTCTGGAGCTGGACAAAACCAGCATTTGGAGAATAGGAATGCTCTTTTTTTTTTTCCCCTACCTAGATCATACCAAGTAATAGCAGCTTTTCAGGATCGCTCAACCTCTCCACCTTCCCTCCTTTATCCTGAGGGGACCAGAACGATCTTATCCTTTTAGAATGCCATATAATATCCTTCCATAGTGCTGACAACATCACTGTTAATCTCCAGCAGTTCTAAGACACGATGCATCACCTCTTCAGTCAGAGATGGGTTGTAGTGCTGCCGAACACAGGTCAGGACATGAAGGAAGTGACAACCTTTTTCAGCATCTGCAGGAAAAAAGAAAATGCAGTCAGACATGGAGGTAAGACTTCAGCTTAACTGCCTCTTTTTAACATTTGTAATCCAGATTAGTAATAGAATATACACAGCTGTTGGAGAGTAAGAATGCCTTAGGTACTGAAATGGAGATTCAAAAATTCAGTGGGGAGAGATTTGCTCTGTGCCTACAGTTCTCTAATCATCAACTTCTCTAACTGACTTTCCTGGGAAGTGTCAGGGCTGTGCCACTAGTAATGAGGGTGAAAGATAATATTTTTTGTAAACTCTAATACACAGGGCTCATACGGTATAACCTGATGATAAGGTTAATAAATTAAGAGGACCTCCACTGCCAACCTATGAAAGCCATCCAGTTTCTAACTGCAGAAGAAACCAAAATCCTCTTGCTCATACCCAAAAAATGTTTAGAAGCAGAGGAAGGTCCGTGGATGAGATGCGTAACTGCTTGCCCAATGCTGGCATCTTGTGGAAAAACTGCTACAATACAACTTTCAGAGAGTTGAAACCTAGCAATGCAGCCCCATTACCAGCACTTCAGACTACTCAGACAATTAAAGGAATAGAAAATCACAGAACTTCAGTATCAGATTTTATCTGCTCTTAAAGAGGAACGAACCCTGACAACTTAGAAGAGTGAAAATAAAAAATAAACTCTTTCCTAGAGGGCAAGCCAAACGTCCTTAATGGGCGCAGCCTGGTGGAGCCATCATTTGACTCTTAGCTGTTCCTTGCACGTTTCCCTCAATGCACTCTGCAAAGCCACAAATCCTCAGTGGAGCAGGCTCCTGGTCTTCCAACTGAACACTACAACAGATTTCTTTCTCTCCTCTATGGCTAACAATGGAAAACTAGCAAGTAAGGCACATCAAAAAAATTATTTTCCTCCACCTCAGCCTTCACTTCACATGATGCAAGGTAAGTTTGATAAGCATAATGAAAATTCTCCTTGGGCCAGAGAGATCTTGTTGCTTCCTTTGGTTTTGTATTTGCCAGTCTTGACTCTAGAATCACCTGAGCCCTAGAATCTGCCTTAGAAGCTGCTGGGAAAAGTCACTGGTAGCTAAGAGGCAAAGCTTTGTACTGGTAAATTACCAGTTCAGCCCAGTAGGGTTGTGATCTAGCCAAAGGTATTTCTTTATATGTCAGTGATTCAGTGTGATGAAAGACTGGCAGCCAAAAATGCATCCACCACCCTAGGATGGATAAGCGTAGAGATCAGAACAATGCCTTTACCTGGTCTTAGTGACTGCCGTTGCAAAGTGGTAGCTGCATTTTGTATTAGTCACAGGTTTGTCATAAGGTCAAAATGCCCATCCCTGATCTACAGCAACTTAGCTTAAGTCTCAATGAATTACATTAGTGACTCAAGTGTTATCCAACAGTACAATACACCCTTCCTCCTAACCGTACAATACACCCTTCCTCCTAGATGCTGGTAGAAATGGCATTTTGGGGTAGCTGTAGGCGTGTGCAATAATTGAATAACTCAGAAACACTCCCAGTCTGTGACCCAACCTAGTAGTGAATTGATGACATTTCACTGACATACAGGTTCTAGCTTTTCCATGCCAGCTCAGGTGAACCAGGCTGCAATTCACTGTCTTGATCAATATAAATATTCTAGAGGACAGAGTTACAGAAAAACTGCCATTTGTCCACTATGGACATCTCACATAGGGTCCATTCTGACATATAAAATACAAAACCTCAAGAGGTTCTGGGTTGTTTTGCTTTGCTGGTTCTTTTTTTTTTCCTTTGGAGGGTTTTTGTTTTGTTTGGGGTTTTTTTGTTTGTTTTTTTTTGCTTTTAAACCAGAGCAAATGTACAAAAAAAAAAAAAAAAAAAAAAGAAAGAAACTAACAAATATTATGGAATAAGTCTAGCATTTTCCAGTTTAGACTGGAGCCGAAACATACTGTCATCTTTTCTGGCTGTCTTAAGCCACTAGATAGACCCATCATAGCCTCACATGAGGACATTTAAGATCAAGCTGCTTAGAATAACAACTGAAGTCAATGACCAGGACTGCCATATAGACATATTAGACATCAGGGTTTGTGGAGCTCTGAGTATGCATGCTGAGAACTTTTTTATTTGTACAATAGTTCCAGGCAGCTGGGCTGGGCAGGTCTGAGAATGTGTCACATCTAAAGCAATAAAGCAAGGAGCTGCTGTGAAAACTGGAAATAACTCATTGGAGAGAGTTTGTTTTTTCATAAATCAGCCTTTCTGTCATGGATTATTAATATTATTCTTGAAGCAAAACGGATAGGGATTTCTTGTAACAATCAAGCAAAAGCCTTTGAAGTATTGCCACGTTCTTATTTTCTCACCAGCCTGCTCTTCAAGACCAAGAGGGTGACTAAGACGCATCCTACCAGCAGGGGGGGTCCGACAGTAACACTGAGCTCCGTGCTCTTGCATCACTCAGAGACACCGTAATGTCTGTAGTATCCTATTGGTTTTGACTGAAGTTTCAAGGCTTTCCTTCTCAAAACCATCCAGTACTAGTGACCAGGGTATCGAAATGTTCCTTTTGAAAACTAGCAGAGAAGGAGGCACTGACCTGGAAATTGCCCTCTTGACAACAGGAAAGTAAGTGGAAAGCTTCAAGGAGAACAAGAAGGTTTGTAAAGCAGTTGCTATTTTTAACCTGCTCAGTACGGAAAACTTGGCTTTGAGGACCCAGGATTCTTACAGGTTATCTTTTTTTCTGTGACTGATCTATAGGTTTCTGTCTGCTACTGACTTCTGGCTTGGAGGAAAAAATGTCTCCCATCTTCTCATGGATCACTGAGAGTACAAAAGCAGCATAATGATGCACAAGAGAGAAGTTAGGCACAAGGTGACAACATGATGGCCTGTGTCATACTGTATATATGTTCTGGCCCTTATGGTGGCAATAATTACAGGTAATAGCACAATTCTAAAAAACCCAAAAAAACCAGACCAAAAAGGTTCACAGGAGAACTAGCTGAAGTATAAAATAGGCAGAGGAATGATTTATCTTTTACTGTGACAATGTTTGTATTTGTTAATTGGATAAATGAAAATAAAACAAAGTGCAAAGTGATATGGCAACTTGTTGCACTGAAACAAACTCAATCCTCAGGCAACCAGTCCCGTCCACCTGGTAATATCTATGCCTCCATCCATCAGAGATGGAGAATTTTGACCTTCACCTACAAACCCTGTCTAGAATTGCTTAAGGTAGCCAGTTAAAAGCTAAAAAAACCAAACCCCAACCGCCCCCAAAAAAAACAACAAAAAAAAGCTAAACCAAAGCAACAAAGCAAAAAACCCCAAGCCCCCACTTCACTTATCCTTTTTTAACTACGGAATAACTACCATATGCTAGGTCCTACAAGAACTATTGAAGTTATGACAGTTCAAGGATATGAGCAGTTAGAGACTACCTGCCTTATGTTCTAGTCAGTCATTTATTTTATACTGAAGTGCATTCTACCCCACAAATGGCTGCACTCCAGCAGCAAGCGATCCCTGCTGACACATTCTGCCTAATGAATTGAAAGAAACTCTGTCGCAATGTACCTGTATAATTAGCAGGCATTCAAGTCAAGCATAAGCCATCACTATGGCAATAAGACACACTAGGCTTGAGGGACAGGGATAACTCAGAAGCCATACAAGGTACATTATTTGAAAAGAAGTAATATTGTTAGACTGAAATCCCTACCTGCAAAGAACTATCACCTCATATCTACCTGAGCTTAAAATCCTACTGACTCAAGGAAGTTTAATTGTTCATTTAACAGAGGTGGAGATCTCACCTTTCTGCATGGTCAATTTTGTGGCAGCTTCCCCGTAGAATCTGAACTAGCAAGATTTGCTGGTCCAGAATGCAAAACAATAGCTGATAGGTGCCAATCTGACTTCATTACGTTTGGTTTCTCCTAGTATCCAAGTATTCTCAAAAGACAGGACCTAAGATAATGGTTGCTTATTTCAGATTTGAGAGGTTTGCTTCCTGCTGGGCACACCTGCTCTTTCTCTCTCCACACTCACAGGAGGCAACTCTTGCATTCCTGCCTTTCACTGTACTCATTAGCTATACTAGCAACTTAGCTCCAAGTTCAAGGGCAAGGACAAGAAGCATATCTAATGCAGCACTAGCAAGCAATATTGTCATCAGTGTATCAGAATCAGCTCATCACAGCCCTGATCACACTGCTACTTACGCCTGGGTTTTCGACAGTCTTCTTTAACCACATCTAGGGTCACTTTAAGCAGTTCCTTATCATGGTCAGTCACCTAAAGAAAAAGGAAGAAGCTGAAAATTTATTTCAGTCTATTTCACAGTGGATGGCATGACTGCTGAAAAGCAATCCAAGGCCATGCTGTATTCTAAACTAATATTTTCACAACTACAGTCTGCTTTATATACTGCCCCCAAGATAAATAATTAACGTTAAATTCTCAACCACTTCAAAAAAGAGAACTGCTTCCCAGCCTTCAGTGTGCACAGCTGCCTCAGCACAATTTGGCAGCCCAGTAAGCATGGAATAAGCAGCAGTGCCTAAGTCTGGTGCTGAGGTACAAGAAGAACAAGGCAGTAGCTGATGCAGAAGTACAGTGCAGATAACACTTGGATTTCCAGCCTCTCTTTCAGAAACATTCCGGTTTCTGAAACATTTCTACTATTTCTACTGACCATGAAAGCCATACCGCAAACTTGTCTGCAACCACAGCTCAGTTCCTTACATGGTATAAGTCCCTGGAGCTACTTTGTTTCTGGAAAACCACCCCTTTCTCTTGTAGCATCCTTATTGCTTCCTTGAAAATGCTGTGAATCCTTTTGGAACTGAAGCAGTTTTTTGACTTCTCCTGGATGGGAACAAAGGAATAAAACAAATAGTGAGAAAACCAAGCCCCACCACAGTTATCAGCAAAAGTTCTGTATGGTTTCAAGGGCAAGAGGAATTCAGGTGATTTTGCTACACATTTTTCTTAATTTACTAATTCACAAATCATGTCTGTTAAGTATGAACAAACCAACGCACCTAAGTTTTAAATAAACAACTAAACAGACACACACCAGAAGCTTGTGCTATTTTTAAGCAATCACAACTTCCTAACTGCCTTCTCTGTATTTAGCAGATTTGATTTGGTAATGAGAACTTTCTTCTGAAATGGGCTTGTGATGCTCACAGAGCATTTGCTGTTTAGCTAATCAAGCTTTGCTCATATTCAGAGTTTTCAGGAATCTTCCTATCTTCCTAAATGTAGGACAATAGAGATCAGTGCTTTCTAAGGAGATATTCAGGAAGAATCCAAGTACCGGGGACTGGATTCTCATCTCCTGATTAGAAATGGATGCAATGTTCAAACAAAAAGACAAATTGGCAAGAACAGTATTTGTTTCTTGTCACCTTAGTTCCCAAATGGTTTATGTTTTTTTACACACATTCTGGTCATGCATTCAAGTGTTTCTGCACAGCCTAATGAAATAAAAGGATAAAGAGTGTGCAAGAAATATAGACAGATAGATAAGGAAAAAAAGGATTCAATTTTGAGGCAGGTGTTGTATTCCTCATGAAAGGAGAACAACATGCTTGGAAGTCCATAACTAAGGGGGTTACTTAAAAAAAAGCGTTCTATGTTTAGAACATATTTAACAGAATAGAAAGGAAAGATGGGGGAGAAAAAAATTCAGGGAAAAGCAGGGTTTGTTTGAAAGTAGAGCAGAACTGACAGTGGAATGACAGCTTGGGAAGTGGAAGGGAAAAAAAAATCAGTTGTGGAGTGAAGAAAATACAAGCAGATAAGAGCAAGACCACAACTTACTGTTCTCCTTCTGTATCTATCTTCCTATGTCCTTCAACTTCCCATTTATCTACACAGACTGCTCCAATTCCCCAGTCACCACTTCCTCTTTTTTTCAGAGTGCACTGTGCTCCATGTGGCTTTCTTTGAGATGGAGCTAAACTGATTCCCACAAACCAACACATGATAACTCAAACCACACCAGAGTAACCAATGGAAGATGTGCCAAGCCATTTCTTCAGTTCCCATCCTGTCCTGAACAGAAGTATCAGACTTCACATAACCTACTTCATTCACCAGACTCACACAAGCCTTAGGAGTGAAACAGGCACCACATACCAGAAGGAATTCACATAAATACGTGAAACAAACACCACATCAGCAACAGAAGAATATCTTTTCACAAAGCATTCATGTGATCCATTGGCAAGTCTTAAGTGAAAGCTGCCCACTTCTAAGTGTGAAATGTGATATGAGTAATTAGAATACTTCAGAGATCCAACAGGGACATCAGCATTAGCACACATCACAAGTTTCTCTATCCTCTTTTTCTAGATAATCCTCAGTATTTCAACAGACCATAATCATATCTCTCTCTCTCTGTCCAACAGCTTTTTCCTTTCAAATTGACAGTCCAAGATAGTTGCCTAATAGTTCAAGATAATTAACACAGAACAATGGTTATTATCCTCAGTTCAGTTTTCTCCTTCTGTTCCAGACTGAAGGACTTCTGTGTCCAAGTATTTGTCTGTCCCCTGTCCACCACAGCTATATCAGTTTGGAAAAAAAAACAGACACTGCTTCTAATTACAAACTTGACCATACATCTGGACACCATTCCAGTCACAGCACTAATACTATCATATTTCTCTTCATAGTCCCTCTTCTGATGAGCTGAAGAACATAAAACATAGCAGGAAGGGTTAAGTACAGAGTAAATTATTTTCTCACGGAAAAGCACATTCTCAGAACCATATGTAAAATGAAGAGACTTTGCTTCTCACTCAAAGGCAGTAATAAATCCTCAAAAATCTAAGCAACCACCTCAAGACTGATCAATTTTTAATGTGAAAGCAAACATTTCAGGAGAAAAAAAAAAGATAAAAATATCTCCAAAGAAGCACAATAATTATTCAGGTTGGCTTAACACTGAGATCCCGTCAGAAGAGGGAGATAATTAAAAACAGACTCTGTGTGAACTGACACACAGCTCAGCCTGGATGGATACTGAAACAGAATCACTAAGAATGCAAGGGCTTTGACAGAACGAAGGCAGAGAAGCAGGCCTGAAAGTGAGAAAATAAGTAAGCAGCTGCTACATATCAGCACCCTCTTGTATGTGCTTCAGAGTCCAAGGGAACAGGCTCCGTAGCAGAAGGGATGTTCCTGAAGAATAAAATGAGGGTTCTCACCCTCTTCAGGGGCTTTAATATTATTCTGAAATGACAAGAAGAGTCTGGGGCCTTTTCCTATTGTGCTTTAGAACATGCTTTCTCCTATTCATGCCTTCCAAGTAAAGCAACAATTCAGGAATTTCTTGGGGAACACAGTTTTTAAAGTTACTTAATCTATTCTTTTGGCATACTCAAAATATCTCCAGCATCCCATCTTGCAAATTCACAAGTCATTAGTACTTCTTCCTAATACCTGATCACTTTCAGTTATTGCAAACCAGGCTGTCATTTCCCCAGAGTCAATGTATACCTCAGCTTGTGATGTAGTCTCTGGAGCTGAAGTCTCCAAGAGACTGAAATATAGAACAGCGATTAGTCTCAGCTCACTTTTGTTCTTCTGACAGGAGCTAAAAAAAATGGGCTGCACACAGAGAAAAGAAATCTAGGACTATGAAAACCTATGTGATTTTTCCACACGTATTTTATCGTATTGTAGCTGTTAACGTATTTCTACCCCTAGTCACAGCTTATTAGCAATCTCTTTACTTTTACAAATCTTTTCTTCCAATAAATGTAAATATCAACTGAGGATCCAAAGTATCAGCAGGATTTGAATGTGATTTTTGAATTTAGCCCTCCAATGTCCACCCCTTGTTTTGCAAAGTGCCCCACTTTGGCATGCATTAGTTTCAGGATGCCCAATTTCAAGGTCCCTGAAGTGCTGAAAGCAGGGTTTCCCCCTCTGCTCCCAAATTAGGTCCTTTTCAAATAAATCAAGCTGTGCAACCAAGCACAGGAGCATCCAGAAACCATTCAATACTTTTGCAAAATCTGTTGTATTTCACCATGTGCCCCAAGGTATTAAATAACAATTTTACCATCACAACCTCCCTCCCAAGAACACTGCAGCAAATACAACAGAAAGAACCCTTGTCTCCAGAATTCATTTGATATTTTAATCAATATATTCCATCCGATGGGTCTCACACAGCTTAACTCAGCTGATACTGTGCAACCAGTTATTCTTAGATCTTTAAAACAAGACAAACAATTGATAATAGGTCAAAGAATGAAGTGGTACAGGAATAAGTCTATTCAAAACACTGAAAGTATGTAACCTTTGGCTCATTATGAATCACAACACACCCTGATGGTGTTAAAGTTTCCTGGTATAACCACACACGTGATTCTACTCATGGAATCGCCCTTTGCAGTTTCTTATGCAATCTTTAATCCTTGGCTTAGGTGACAATTTTAATAATAGTGATTCTGGGCATGACAGTCCTGAAGTTCAATAACAAGCCTTGCAATATACATATTTAAAGTAACAGTGAAGAGGCAGGAAGACAAGCACATAGTACTAAGAATGTACAAGACACTTTTGTTATACCCACGGTACCAGGGTATATACATTAAGTATGAAATGCACTGTAAAACTCCCTGCTTCAACTTCTTGTCCTTACTGACCTCAAGATAATATTCATACCAAGAGAAGTACAAATGGCAGAGTCTGGAAAGCACAACCCACATTATGTGTCCAAGCTAGTGACACACACAAACTGGAAGAGTAATACTAAAATAGCATACACTAGAGCTTATGCATAGAACAAGTGCATAAAAATGGTTAATCAAGACTAGCTGGTTGCAAGTCATAGTTAATCTAGCTGAGAAACTGAATGGATCAGGTTCACTTGTAGTTTTCTTTAAAAAGAGAAACCAAAGGCTTCCATTTTCCAAACACAATTGCCTAAATCCAGCAAGTACTATCCTTAGGTTATCTAAGCACAAGATTGTTTTCTGGTTTTTCACTTGTAGTCTTCCCCTTGTGGTACCCATCCTTAAGCTGTTGCCTTTTGAGACTGAGGGATAGGTACCACAAGGGGAAGACTACTAGTGGTCATGTGAAAGAAAGCTCCCGACTTTAAAAGTCATAACAGATTTGTCAATTTTTAATTATTTTAAAAGCACCGAGCCTTCCAATTCGTTTACCCATCCTCTGTAGACTGTAAATGTTCCCTAACAAATGCCTGAGCAAAGGTCATAATTGTACTGTGTGCATCTGCTACAGGGAAACTCATTCTGCAGAGGTAGAAGACTACACTACTGGGGAGTCATTAGGGCTGAAACTAGTTATTAGAGGACACATATGGGATGTGGACAGGAGTCAGGTACAGTAATGAAGAAAAAGAACAGAGAGATGCTGCCTACCTCAATCTATCCCAGCTACCTCCTTCCATTTTCACTCCCTGCTCCACTTCATTGCACGTGACTCACAGCAGCTCACTGCCTTCCTGAAGAAAATACTTCACAGGGAGATACTCTCCCACTGTGAGGAACGCTCTGCAAGTACTTTAAAAGTTGGGAAAGAGATGACGTGGTGCACCACATCTCCTAGGATGACAGGGAAAGGAAGAATGGCAAGATAAGAGTTTAAAAGCGAATGCATTCTAGAACACTGAAATTGGGGTAAAATAAATAAAGTTACACACTCAAATAACTCATCCTTTCACATCCAGGATAAGTGCAAGAAGTGAACAAGTATGTATGTTATAGTGTGGCCTAATTAGACTGGTCCACTCATCTTGTCATCCATCTCTTGCTTTCTCCTTTGACAAATCGGCATGAAATAACATTGTTCCACATTGGTAGCACCCTTTATCTTTTCGGTTTGAGGGTGATGCAAAACAGACTACAGAATGGAAAATAAAGGAATAGGGACATAAATCAGATCTATTACACTTATCTTTGTGGATCAAACTATGTACTCTTGACCCTTTGCCAATTATGAGACAGAGGAGAGAAACAATGAAATACATTTGCAGTGTATTACATGCTCCTTGTCAGGGATCCAGGTAACTTGACAACTGTAGGATCTTTCTTATGCAAAGACACATAAGCCTCCTTGCAAGGAATTAATACCAAAGGGTAACAAGAAGAACAGTAATTTCTAAATAAGCATCTGTTTGCCCAGATTCCTGGGACATATACTCACACCCTTGCATTAGGGTCAGGAGCAACTATTAATTATGATTGCTCCGCGTGACTGTGTACAATGCTGATGCTCTGTTGTTTGTGTTGGTTTGGTTTTCTTCATATGGATTTTTTTTTTTTTTGTGCCTTTTAATGATTGTTCTGCACCGGTTCCTTCTTTCAATGGCTTTGCAAGTTATTCACCTCGACCTTTCCACAGATGCTGAAATTCAAAGACAGAAGCTTCTAGTATTAATCTCAAGGAACACCACTTCCTTTAATGTAAAGTATCTTGGAACTTTGAATACTGTTCCAGTTAGTTTAGAAAAAATACCTGCTGTCCCATCTTGGATATTTAAACTTTTTAATCAAAAATTAGAGTAGCTACTGTTATTTATTTATATCTTTTCTTGCTTTAAAGGAAACAAAGATGCCTTTAATAAAAGAAACAGCTGTCAAGAAGCAGCCATCAGAAGCAGTTCAACTATCAAAGTAGTAAACAAGTGAGTCACAAAAGGTTTCAGTTGCCATTAGTAACATGATAAAAGCCATTACTCTGTTACTTTTGTAGAAATTTACCACTTTATACCAGCTGAGAATTTGGTCTGTAATTCATCCAAATAACACAAAGTAACATAAAGCTATTTTACGAAGTGTCTTTTTTTCCATTTCCCACTCTGCAATTGACCAAGAGAACATTATTTCACTGGAAATTACACGCAACTCAATGAAAACCGATTTCAGTTAAAACCCACCTTCTGATCCTTCCAATTAAGGCCTTTCACAAGCAGGGATTTCCAACAAAAGAAACATGTAGCAGGGAGCACTCCTCATCTATGCACTGTGTCACCTTTTGAAAGCTACATATCTGTTGATATACTGAACTTCCAATGAGAAGCAATACAGAGTGTGCTACCTTCTCCAGACCAAATTCAGCGTCTCAAACATCTGTCCCAGCTCTAGTGCCATCACAGGATCTCCTTTTCTGATACTGCCACTATTTACAGATTAGGTAAGTTAGTGCCTATTAGAGGCTGACCACAAGGTCACTCACCCCTAATACAAGATTACCCTTAACAGAATTCTCTTACATGGCTTCCTTCAGTCCAGTTTTCTGTGTCTCAAGTGACAAGGTTTCCTCAACCTCTGTAAATAATTCATGCCATAAAGCTAAGGCACTTGAGGTTTCTGAACCCTCTGAAGGCACTAGTCCCTCATTTGGTTGTTTATGCTTAAAACCAGTACATAGTGTTATTTTCCCACCACTAAAATCTTGAAACAGTTACATTCACTCACCTCTTCACAGCTGGGGCTGGGTAGATGTACACCAGCCAGTGACACCAAAGTATCAATCATTTCCAGTTCCTGCTGGTAAAAAGTCTGAATTTTGTTTTCTAATAGAAAGCTTTTCACTTTCTCATGCAGCACATTGACAGAGAAATTCTGATGGTCCAGGCCACTACAAGGATGCAGAGAATAATGTCAAACTGCAACAAATACGCTACTAACATATTTTAGAACAATCACCTAAAGTTAGCCTGCTGAACTTGTTTATAAAGGTCATAAGATATTTTACTGTCTTTAAGGAATGTAAATTTAAGCCCCTAATTAGAACAGACCATGTTTATATGCAATAAACATCCAAATGTTGTTCTTCAATCATTTGCTGCAACAGTATTGTGATTTTTAGAACTCTGAAACCATACCTTGATCTAATCTGTTCACCTCACCACCAAATCTTGCTCTAAATCCAGCATTCTTTAGTAGATGCAGGTGTACTGTACACAGCATTTTACCACCTTCCTAATATCCCTTTGGTTCAACATTGTATTTCTCTTTTCATATTATGGATAGGTATCTCATCTGTATGGATCAAAAATCATTTGGGAGAACAGCAGGCTGCTACTCTATGCTTGTGCAGTGTCTAAATCAGATGGGTCCTGTTCTACCTTTCTCCAGTTATTACAATAACAAATAAACACAAATAAAATCCCACACTTAGCTTCAAGACTAGTTGGGTTAAGCCATTTACCTCTGCTCCTCCTCAGGGCCTTGGAAAGGTTTATCATAAACTTCTCTATAGAGACAGGGGAGCTCCAGCATTCTTGAAATCTGAACATCCCACAGGGGATCATCCACTTTATCTGTGGCAGCAAAAAGAATAGACACTCTTGGCAAAAATTACCACACGAATCTTTTAAGCATGCATACCTGAGGCAGCACAACAGAGCTTCACATGCCAGCATTAAATTAGCAAATTTAGTTTGTTTCTGTTTGCGTAAAAACAAAACCACAAAACCACCTTTTTCTACAGTTTACAAGGAGGTAAATGTCGTGTTGTGGTACGCTGCAGATTATGGTTTTATCTGACAGCTTATTTCAACGTAATTTATGATCTGTTTAGTTGTTCATCAGTCTTTATCCATTATAGGAAGTTAACATAATAAAGGGCTTTATTTGGGTCAAAGTGAAATTAATTTGGAGGCTATTTGAATTGGGTGGTTCTCCTTTAATGAAACAATGGTATTACTAACAGCCCTTAAATGGGCTAGATATTCATGAGTCTTGTGTCTGGAAAGTAGGGTTGAATTCCTTTCTCAGATTTTAGCTAGAGCTGAAAAAATCCAGACTTCTTGACCGAGCTACACAGGGTTTTTAAAAGCCAGGCTTCCTAACACCAAAGGAATCATTCCAGTATTGTCTCTGAAAGATTTTACCAGGGAAAACCTACGCTTACACAATAGCGCAGAGATGGAGAGGTTGTTCTGTAATACTAAAGCCTTAAGCTGTAAAAAGCAGAAAGCAGAACCCTGTTGCCCAAATTGCTGCCAGGTATAGGGCCAGCACCTGCAGATATGTGCCAAGTGACTGAATAGGAGGAACGCTTCCAAGTCACACTGCAGAACCAGAGAGTTTAGGAGAGCCTGTATTTCAGTGGTATAATGTGATCATATTCTGCTGCCTGTCCACAGAATGGACTACACAGGCTGAGACAAATAGCAGTCATTTCTGCAAAGCAGCTAATACTCTTGAAGCAGCATAAAAAGGTCACCAATTCCCTTCCCGTGGGCTTTGGTGGCTCTACTTCCATGAAAAGGAAACTAAAGAGCAAGTGACTTTTATGGATACCCAGTCACACTATCTACACAACGTTCTTGTGTGCATGCTAGTCATCTTTTGAGTTTCCCAAAAATGTCTCTCTCACTGAAAGTCTAATCCCACACATTAAGTTTTGTGTTTTCTAACCTCACAATATTAGAACTCAAATAAAAAGTAGCAACTATTTAGCGAATTACAGGACCTCTGACAAATTCAGACAATTAAGTTACATATATAACAGGTCCATAACACTCACAAAAGCATGAAGCCTGAATTTCTCTTTGTTGCCTGTAGGTTCGGATGTGACCTCTGATCCTAATAACATCCCCGATCTGGAGCTTGGTTTTCTGGCTCACCATTTCTTGGAGTTTCTTCATCTGTTCAAGCACAGTAAGGTTGCTGGGTGTGCTTGGACAACCTGTGAAGTTAAGGAAAGGAGATCAGGCCACGAGGGCAGTCATCATCCAAACACCATGCTTCAAGGAAGTCATATTACAGAAAAAAGGGGTAAGGTCCCAGGAACTATATGTCCAGGGCAGCAAAACTTTTATGTGAAAAATTGGGAAAATGGTAAAAGGAAGGAGATGATTTACCACTTAAAATAGATGGGACATAGAATTCAGACATTAATTTGTCCTTTTTTGATTCTGTCATGTCAATTGATGAGAAGGAAAAAGAAAAATCAGGTGAAGCTTTTATATGAAAGAAGAATGAGTCATCTGAGGTGGAACCAAAGTATTCATGTGATGCAATTTGATGTCTATGCTGAAGTGAATGTAACTTGACAGAACCTCACATTTACGTAGCACACCTCTGCAGCAGAGTAAATTCTTCATAACTTAAATCCAGATTACAATTACAAAAGTCTGGAAAAAAGTTTCCTGTGCCCCCTAGGAGCTGTTTTCTTTAGCAGGTACAAATGAATTAATCACAGAAGGGGCTGGAAGGGACCGCTGGTGATATCTAGTCCAACCTGCTTAAGCAGGTGAATTAATTTCCATTAATAACATAGTGTCCATTCAAGCACTACTCATGCACGCATAAAACAAAAACACAATGCTCAAGCATGCATTCTGGGTGCTCATTCTGTTTCAAGCAGTATTTAACACAATTCCTTTAATTAATTTAAGTTCTTCATTAAAAACTGATTTGATTGTAGATCCCCATTATTTTTTTGGAAAGCTGTGCCACATCATCACATTTCTGCAAGTGTCTTCTAGCTGAGACCAGCTGAGACCATTGTTAAATGTAATTAATATGAATTATCTGCCTGCATAAATGAGCTAGTTCCATAGATACGAGAGTCTCCATTTTTCACATCAAGCTTTCCTGTCCCAATTTTCTGCATACGTAATCCTAACACTGCTAGTTGACACTACTAACATTTAGTTCAGTAGGATTTGAGAAGCCACATACTGGAGCTGTCAATCCACTACAGGAGCTCTCAAAAATGTCTAAAATAGAAAGTATTCCACACTTTGACCTCTGAGAAATTGTGGGAAAAAAATCAAAATGCTAGATACTAGTAAATTCTTCTGTAATTGACTACAGTAATTGATTCATTTCAAATGCACAATTTCTGCATATTTAGAATTTTCACAAAAAGTTAAAGACTTCTGTTATTCCACCACTGCATTTTAAGCTACCTTCAAGTTCATAATTAACAGTATATGTGTGAGCAGAACATGAATGCAGACAAAGAAGGAGAGGTGAATCCTGAACCCACTGTATCACAAGAGTGGTGAATGCAGACTAGATTGCTGGTCAATGGATTGACTTCAGAAACAGAAGCTGTGGCATGTGGCAAAATTCCAGCCTAGTCACTCACCAGTCACAAAAAGAATTCTCTGACTAATGTCACAGCATAGAATCAAGATAGCAGCTATTCAGAAAAGGAAAAGGTTATAATGTAGTGGTTTTATCAGCATCACGGTTTTATCAGCAGTCACTGAAAACACAAATCTCTCAAAATGGCCCAGGCTGTAGGATGTGATGGTTTAAAAATTAAGAAAAAAAAAAAAAGTTGAACTTGCTCTTCTGCAAGTTTGATCATTTAGTAAATTACATAAGACAGATATGAGCAAAAATATGTAGTCAAAATAGAAATTATTTATTTGCTAAATTACCTGGTAAAGATGTTTCTGCTACCATGGGATTTTTCCAGCAGATGCAGTTTATAACTCCAGTACTATCATCCACTGTAAATAAAATTGTAAGAATCACAGAATAAGGAAGCAGATAGGGATGTTCCAAGAAGTGAAGATAGGCAGATATGTGGGGGGATGGCTGCAAAGGACAATCAGTCTGAAAGAGAAATTTTGTGCTCAACTCTTACTAATAACTCTGAATTAATCTCCACGCTCATTTATATCATGGGAAGTAACTCAGAACCAGGTATGCTTATATGCATAGTCAGCAAAATAACAGGAATATTCTCAACAAAAGAAAGATTAAGAGGTAATTTGTTTACATATTTGATACTAAAGGATTTTATTCTAATCAGAAGAGTCACTGAAAGACAAAGCTTTACAAATTAAAATAGGCAGCCAGGCACAAAACACAGAAGGGTCACTCTAACAAGAAGAAAACAGCATTTCAGTATTGGGTGGAACAGTCATGTCAATAAACCAGGAGTACACCATTTCCAGCTGTACTGATTTCTGTGCTAATATTGTACACTAAGTCTTCTGGCCTTTCTCATACAAGAGGATGTTTGAAAGAGAGACACCTCCTCTAGCCAGGAAGGACAGAGGACAGAACATGCTTGTGGTTCTGCTCTAGGCCAGGAATTCCCAAATTAAAGTGTAAGTAGTGGTGGTATGAAAGCCACTTCCGATGCCAAAAAAGCTTAACACCTTATCCTAAACACAGGAGCTGTCAAGCTTTTCCTGTTTTGTTAGAACCTCATCAAAGTAAGTTTTGCAATTTCTGCCCCTGGCACTGTATTGTCAATGACAGCAGAAAAAGACAAAACACAACGAAAACTAAAAGAAAACTATCAGGTCCAATAGTTGTTCTACAGAACAAGAGACTGTATACAGACAGAATGTCCAGCAAACTCCTCTAAATAAAAAGGCATGAAATGTCTGAAATAAAAAGGTGTGAAATGCCTATCAAACCATACCAAGGCTCATATTTCCAATCCAGCTAATGCTTCGAACACCTTCCTCCTTGATTGCAGCCATATGCAAGATTGAGCTTCCCAACTTCCAGCAATCCATCTTGTTGAGCTTCACAACTTCCAACTGGGAACTCAACAAATTGGAATCTGCTATTTTCTTTTGCTCCTTAAACAAGACTCATGACTACAAAACTATCAGCAATGTTTACCAGGAAAGTACTGACGGGTACCTGCAGTTGCTTCCTCTGAGAACCGTAAGATCAAAGCAAAATGCCTCTGCATTGTCTCACATGTTTTGAAACAATCTCCCTGTTTGGGGGGGGGTCCAATTTCAAATCATTGTCTTGCCTTCCTGTTTCCCAGGGGTTAAGCTGCACATCCCTAATTACAAACATACAGCGCTTATATGATGCAGGCAATTCCAAACACCTTCATGAAAGAATGCTCATCTCATTGCTACCCCATTTTGAGCTGCTGGGTCTGCAGCTATTTCAGCAGTTTTAACTTTGTACCAGAGCACAAATCATCTAGCTGGTAGGATTTCCTCTCCTTGGCAAAGACAAAAATCAGCTATTTTAGAAGGAGTCAAAACTCCCACAGACCATGCCAAGCCATGAACACAAACCAGTAATGGCAATAAGAAACAGGGCAGATGACATTTCCATATTACATTACTGCAGCTTCTGGATCTTCCAGCTTGCATCAGCTGCAACAGATACAATTCCTAAGAAGGGCTGAGAAGGAGAACAAACAAGCCTGAAGGATTAGGAAGACAGACTCCTTCGTATCAGCGTAACAGCTAAAAATGAAGTCCTGGAGAGATTGACCTGCTCTTGACCACAGGAATCTTGTAGCAGAGCAAGGTTCATAGTTCACAAATAAAAGCTGTGAGCAAAAAGACAAATAACTCCTAAAGCACAGATGAATGAAAACTCTTGCAATTATATTCTAATTATATAGCAGTATGCTAACCTATTTTAAATGCACTCAAGGGGCCTACAAGTTTTTGAAAACTTCCTGTGCTCCCTGTGCTGCCCTTCTGCATCTTCTTGCCTTTAAACTTCAGTCTGTTTGGGGGATTTTGTGCATTTGGTTTTTCTGTTTGGGTGTTTTGTGGGTTTTTTTTATTTTGAAACTTCCATTACCTGTTTGAGGGGTAGCACTTTCAAACTTAGCAGGGTAAATGAGGTAATTGTGCTCATTTTTATATCTTTATAACAAAAAGGGTATGGCTCTTGCAGGGCCAGCATGACTCTCACTGAGAACCCAGTGAGATTTTAATTTTGTTTATTTTTAAGGCCTTTTCAGTAAGTTCCAGAGTATAAGAACAACCACATAATGTTTGGTTTTGCTAAAAAGAAAGGTTTATTAGCTAACATACGAATTTGTTAGAAGCTATGCGTTACAGTTAATGATCCTTCTCTAAATTGATCACAATAATAACAATAAACAGTCAAATCAAAATCAGATTTGACACAGTATACAAATTCTTATTTTCTTTTAAGTCAGGAACAAAACAAATCACTCTTTTTTACAATTCTTATTTTGCCAACAGTTTTGGCTGTATGATTTTTAGCAAAGAGAGGACCTAAAATTCTCTTAAATACAACAGTGTGTATTCTGAAGTAGACAGACTGGAAATGGGGAAGGGGAAGACAACTTAGTGCCAGTGACACAAAGGCATATCAGATCTCTATCAGAGGAAAAGTACAAAGGGGGAACTGCTCTGTAAGTCCCTTTTAAGCAGAGAGAAAGTGAGCAGTGTACAGTACTCCCAACTGATGCAATGCCTGCTCTGTGACTCACCAACCAGTTCGTAGAGCTGAGAGATGCAAGAAGTTACAAGCAGGAAACTGTCTAAGAAGTTACAGTTTTATGCTGGTGGAGTCAGGCTGCCTGAAAGAGAGGGCAAACTGGGGAGGAGCACCCTGGCAGGTAGCCTGAAAGCTCAAACCAGGAACTGCTGGAACAAAGAGTGGAGGTGGATGTGAAATGGCTGCGGGAAGCTTCATTGAGCACTGTACTTAAAGGTCGGCTACCTAAACCTGAGGCCTTAATTCCACTGCTCTCCAGTTAATTTTTATTTCTATCCCTCCATTTCCTTCTCCTATCAAACTCAAACACTTCTAATAAGTTTACAGCTGAACCATTGTTGAGAGCAGTGTGGGAAACCCTTGCTCATAGAATTGTTTTTGTTTTGGTCACTATGAGTTGTTTTCCTCTATTCTCATTAAGTGATACATGAATTTGGATACAAGTACAATAGCAGAATAACAGCTGACATTCAATTTATGTTTCAGCGCTTCATTACAGCATCGATTACATCTCCACCTATTAACTTAGGTGTTTGTTTTGTATGTGCTACTTGAAGTGCTAGAGAAACTTGTGCTTCATAATATTTACTGTCGACGAGTCATTTTACAAACATCCAGAAATTAGACTTTAAAAATAATAAAAAAAAACCCTAGAAAATATCTGCTTTAAGAAACTTACAGGAATGTTTCTATAGAGAACAGAGTCTAAACAGCTGCAACCCGTGTGGGGTGTGCCATATGCGCCAGCAGTTAATGCTACTCTACAGCAGTATGATGCAACTGCAGGTGTTGTGTAAGCTGGGAACTGGTTAAGTTGTCAACTATATCTTCAAAATACTCCTATCAGGTGGGGAACTGCTGCTGCCTCAATTTTTTTTAAGTAAAGGAATTAGGTAAGAAGAAATGCTCTGCAATTTACCCCTTTCAGAAAGAAACCCAGGGCAGAGAGAGACACTCAACATCAGCCCTTTGAGTGCTTTGATAGCAACTCTGTATTTGACATCCCTTTCCTGCTGTGAGGTGATCTCTCTCCCACATTTTGTAGCCTGCCACATCACCACTACTCTACTCTTTTTCTCCAGATTAAAGAGACAGATGAACAAAACAACAATCAAATGTTAAATGCTAATAAAATAGTCTGAATGTTGGTAAAAGAAACAAGGAGGAGACAATTCCCAGCTGGTGTTGGCAAGGACTGGTATGATGATGCCTAAGTTAGATTTGCTAAGACTCTTATACATCTAAATATAAACAAGCTCCTGACTGCTAGTTGAATCTGCCTCCAAGATACCACAAAACATACAAAAAGTCAGAAGGGATTTCACAGCTTCAGAAAAGGAAGAAGTGACTTCCCATTTGCAGACACTTAAATCGGTTTATACATGCAGTTCCTTGGTCAGATATATGTAAGAGGAAAATGGTGGAGTTCAATGGCAAAGCAATAATCCAAATTCAGTTTTCCTAGATGACTCCAAATGAATCAGTTACCCCGTTTTACTTCACTGCTTTTGAAATGGAGGTGACAGAATTAGGGGAGCTACTGTTTAAGTAATCTGAGACACAGAGACACATTATAATAGGATAAGAGCACAGTTGTTTCAATAAGACACAATGATAAAATAGGCAACCTCTAAGTTCTAAGAGTTACAAAGATTAAAAGGCTGGTAAGTACAAGAAGAAACATTTCTTACCTCCATAACAATAAAAGGCATCTCGCTCTTTTGTTTGAACCACAATCCCGACCACATCCACCTGCCTTACTGGATGCCCATTATAAAAGAATATACCTAGAGACAAAAACATTCTTGATAAATTTAACTGATTATTTCAACATCCTATCCTACAGAGTCACTTTTTCAGTAAAAAAAATTATTTTTACTTACATATTTAACATAGTTTAAATTGTGCAATGACTGGTCATGTGAAAAATCCCCTGCATCACCAAGGATTGGGAATGCTATAAGAATGAAATATCAGCTATACTTTGGATACCAAAGGCTTGCTTCTGTAGAGTGTCAGAACTTTATTAACCTTTCACTTTCTTGCACATTTAGAATCAAAAAACAGTTTGCTTGCTGCAGGCATTGGGATTTTTTTAGTAGTTTTTTGTCCTGTTGTTTTTGTTTTGGTTTGCTTTATTGGAGTTGTGGGGTTTTTTTCGGCTTTTTTGTTTGGTTTTTTTTTTTTCCTTTTTTTTATATCTTCATCAGGCATCCAAATAAATAGTAGAACACCATGGAAGCAGTTTGAGCTTTTCACAATGCAGCTGTTTCTGATTAAGGCAGAGCCTCCAAAAGGAAAACTAACATAATTCTGTCTTTGATTTCTGAAAGAACAGGAACTCACAGGGGCAGGGAGACAGAAACAACCCTCTTAGATCACAGAGTACACTATATGGTCATTATGGAGAGCATCCTAAACTGCATTTTCTGAAGTAACACATTCTAAATGCATCCCTTCAGAGCTATTTTTGTGTATCTACAAAGATGACTCAAATAAGAATAAAATTTAAAAGCATGCCCGGGAAACAGTGAGGAATCAGAACCCCATGGACTTTGACAACACTGAGGTGGCAACATGCCATAATGCCTTTCAAGAAAGTGACAAATGTTGTTAACAAACACTGATGTAAACATTATACACTGAAGCTTCACAGTCCACCAGCAAGTGAATAATAAGGCAATAAGCTCCAGATACATCCTGGGCTGGCTAACTTTCAGTCAATGTGTTTTCTTCAGCTTTTCAACACTGCTGTCTTGCTGAAATAGCCCATCTGGGATGTTCAATAACTGTATTCTGAAAACTAGTTAACTCAAGTGACACAGAAACATTGCAGCTAGGGAGCTAGAAAAATGTTCAGTATATATAAAAAAAACCCCAAACCAACAAACAAACCAAATCCAAAGTCCAAAAATAACTTGTCCTACATAGCCGGCAGCCTTAAACGAGTCTGAAATTAACTTTCTTCATCTAAGACAGACAGAACTCCCAAAGCTTCAGAAGAAACCATGGGTGATCAGTCAAACAGCTCACAAACACAAGTTCTGCTCATAAAAATCCACTGCAGTGTTTTGAGGATACATCAGTTGCTGTCATTTCTGAGCTGGCTACACTAACTGTTGCAGTCACTGGTNGGGAACACTTGGCTCTGTGCACCACGACAAGCTTTAGTCTTACAAAGGGGAAAAGAAACATTGCAGCTAGGGAGCTAGAAAAATGTCCAGTATACATAAAAAAAAAAAACCAAACCAACAAATAAACCAAATCCAAAGTCCAAAAATAACTTGTCCTACATAGCCGGCAGCCTTAAACGAGTCTGAAATTAACTTTCTTCATCTAAGACAGACAGAACTCCCAAAGCTTCAGAAGAAACCATGGGTGATCAGTCAAACAGCTCACAAACACAAGTTCTGCTCATAAAAATCCACTGCAGTGTTTTGAGGATACATCAGTTGCTGTCATTTCTGAGCTGGCTACACTAACTGTTGCAGTCACTGGTCAGTGGAAAACATTTAGGGTCTTTTCTCTCATTTGATTTACCAGGACATCAATAAACACTGCTACAGTGGAGGTGCTCCCAGGATATACATCATACCTTATAAGTCTCTGTAAAAGAAGGTCTGAGTTTGTTTCAATGTAAGTCTGTCGAGTAGAGACTCCAAGCTCTTCACTCTGCAACCAAGTTTCATGTTAATTTCCCAGCTAGTAAGCTGAGTTTTGACCAGTGACAGAGACCACAAGAAAATGGTTCTCTTCATCCCCATAAACTCAGATAGGACACTGCTCTTACTCTGTGAGAAATTATATGAATCAATTTCAAAGATGAAATTATATTCACACTATTAAAAATTGCAGAAGTTAACAACTTTGTAGTGTAAACTGTTTCTCCTTCAGCTTATTTGTTCAAATTATGCTTGTATTTGTAGCAATAAAAATGTACATTTTGAAGCTTGAGGAAGCATATTCAGACAAGCACATAGTAATGCAGTAAATAACACATACATTAAGATGTTATTACCACAACAGGAAGCCACAGCAGCAGTAGAGGGGACTATAGGTACAGAGCTCTCCAGGACAAGTTCTGATCATGTCTTTACAGCCTTACTGAGCACTAAGACATTCACCACTGCTTTACTTATTACCTCCTTCTATTCTGTTTAGAGCTTCCCTAGCTTGTTGATAAGCTGTCACAATGCAGTGGTGCATGATAACTGAGAAAAGCTCATTTCCATGATGTGATTATGTGTTACAACCGAGTTTGACACCCACTCTCATTTAGAGGCCTCTAAGACAACACAATTGCTGTTTTTATCTGGGAGGTTTTCCAGCCTTCTTGTCACCATTTATAGAAGGAGAGTAATTGGCCAGGTTTACTGCTTTCCTCTGTGTTGTTTTAAGAGATTAGTCACTGTGTCTTCAAATCCTAATGTTTAAAAATGGAAAGAAAGAACCATTAGGTCATTCAGTCCATTTCCTCACGTCCAATGCAAGAGTGTTCCGTACAGTAAATTCCTGGCAATCTGTACAGGCGGGATATAAACAATCCCAGTAAAGGCTATCCCACCTTTTTCCTGAGAATGCTGCTCCACAGTTTAACAGATGTCATTGTAAGGATGTTTTTTCTGTCATTCAGTCTGTGTTTCTTTCCACTCCTCCTAGTTACAACTCTTTGTTTTGAACTAATTCATTCTTAATTACCATTACTTAATGACTGATTTATATAAAATCATATGCTTAGCTTCAGCTGGTCTTTACAGGACCCATTAAAGGCAGGAAACATGACCACAAACACCTACCTTCTTCCGTCCCCAAAAGATATTTTCTCAGTGCTTCTGTTGTGTTTATTGCCAATAAATAAGATACAATGAAAGATGCCTGGGTTGGAGTACCAGGAGAATGAACAAAATTCAGGATATTTGTCTGATGAAATTTCATTTTACTTACTCAAGTTTGGTTTAGAAAATGATAGCAAGCTTAATTGTGCAAAATGCACAGGAAGCGGAGAAAGCTCATATGCACTAGATTTAAAGATTGATATCTTGACATGGCAGATTCCACTTCCTTAGGATCATCTCAGAAAAATAGAGCAATTAAAAAAACTGAAAGATTTTATAAATGAACAAGAAGGAAAGTGAGAAGGGAAATTTAGGTAATTTAGAGGTGACAAAAAAACCCCAGCAGGATTAGACTTTCTAGGACTGTTCCTTCTCTTGTGAAATGTTCATTGATGCTTATAATTCCTCTGAATATGTTTTAAAGTGTGTACTAATGCCCAGGTACAAACTACAGTCCTATTCTGTTGACACTGAAATGTTCTGTATTTTGTTTTAAAACAATTAAATGTCTTCTAACTGAAAGAGGAACATTATTTTCAGATGCATTTTCCACACCAGTGCTACTACAAGACTCTGTACTTTAAAAAGGCCTCTGAATACTGACTCCAGTACTAACATCAACAACAGACTATAGCCTAACTCTTGTAATGTACTTAAGCCAAAGATCACCCATCATATGACAAAGATGTATATATACTGAGCTTTACAGTTTGTGAAGTCCCTATGTACATAAAAATGGTTGCAAGAGAAAAATACCCCAATAGTCCTTAATTTCTGCAAGAATAGCACTGCTGTTATTCTTGCTGCTAAAGAAAAACAAATAAAAACAACAAAACCAATGGGCAAAGAGACAAACACATGTACCTTGTCTCTGTGGACAAAACAATGAACAAACCCAAACAAACCACCAAAGTAAAACCAAAGTCACACATTCCTATTTGGGTTTTCCTTATTAATTCTAAATTCCTTGAGTTCTTCGCTGATAATCTCACACCTTGTCAAGGTCTGGTTTGGAGTAATGAATAGCTTCTACATCAGAAAATATTCTGCAGTCTATTTAAAGACTTTGTAGTGAAAAAAAAAAATTCAAGGTCAGACCCATGTTGCTTTAGACATTGTACACACATGGGTGATATTGGTTGAAAATCCGCAGGAAACAGACTGCAACGCATACAATTTCCAACAATGGTTAGGAAATAAAAGGTGTGGTATAAGATTCAGCACAGGGGCAAGAACTTACAATAAGGTTGTTCAAATGCATGAAGAATGTCATATAGCTATTGTATCTGGAAATTAAGCAGACAAACCCTTGAAATCTGTGTCTGTTTTATAATACATTAATATCCAGAGGAAAAAAGAAACACAGACACAGCAATGTCATCAACTGTCAAAACTTAGCAACACAGAGAAGAGGCATAAAATCCTTCTCAAATGTTATAGAGATGGTGGGTAAACACATACAGCCAGAGAGAAGCAGCATTTTTAGAATGAATTTTATTAAAATATAACAAGTACTACCACACAGATGGAATACAACATTACCATAATGTAAAAGAGGTTCTGTACTGATAAATATATGAGGAAGAAAAGCCATTAGAACAAACACACTGCATTTTTCACAAAGATTTCACATCAACCTGTTGTTCCAAGAACTGTTAAAGTGACTTAGCTTAGAAGTGAGAAACATTACCGGTGCTCACAAAACATTCATTCTGCAGTCTCTCGATAAAGAGTACAGAGCACTACAGAAAGCCATGTGCATTATAGTCAGCACATACAAGTACGTACCTGGCACCTGTTTAGATTCTCTCATTTCTTTTATATCTTTAATATAGAGTCTTGCAAATGCAGAAAAAACAGGATCCATTCCCCAATATAGAGAAGGCATCTCTTCATATTTTTTGGACTCAGACTGCATTCAAAACCTGTGAACACAGAAGAACCACGCAGATAATGAGCTATTCACATATGTGCCAACTGAATGAAAAATAGCTTGTGATTTAAACACAGTAACACAGCAGAGCTGATGAAGTGATACAGAAACTTATCTAATACACCATTATCTTTGTGTCACCTTAGAAAACATTCAAAGCATCATTACCATTGATTTCTTTGAAGTATTGAATGTCCACAGCAACAGAACATGAGAGATTTGTCCCCCATAAACACAAATCAAATGCAACGATTATTTTTGCAAGATTGCAAAATATTATTTGGTTGTCTCCTGTACAGTTGATTATTTCCTTCCTCTTCCCCCCATCATTCTCTTTTCCTTCCCTATTTTCTTCTTTGCTCATATGCTATTGTTGCGGTGACAGAAGCTTATTTTATAGAAAATTAACATGGCCAGCTCTTCCTTATTTTTTGGCATACAGTCTCAAATTTTTTGTCATTTTTACTTTTTATCTCTTCAGATTACCCCTTAATGCCTGCTGACTTCTGCCATTACCAGTGTCAGTTCTCTGCTTTTCACAGGACTGATGACAAAAGCCCAGCACTGAACTCAGGAAGGATCCTCATGGAAATTTGCAAGCTGGATGTACTTTTCATGAGCTTCTCCTGTAATGATAGCTAAATTGTTCCCATAAAGCTTTATAGGTCATCCTTGAGTGGGTGTCAGCCACTTACAGCTGCAGGACAAAGGTGGTAAGTGGACTTATTTTGAGTAGTGTGCAATAGGGCAGAGGTTTGGCAGCTACATTCCACTGCGAGAGCAGCTCCCAGCCATAGTGATCTCTGCAGTCTGCAGGAGACACCTATATACTGATATAAAAGCAACATTGCATGAATATGATGGTAGCATCGTGCTTCTTTATGACACAGAGCTTGGATTCTGCATGATTTCTGTTTTCACACTTGAAGTTTAATTTGGGGCAGAAAAGCAGAGTGCAGAACAACATACTAGAGCATTGCTGACATATACTCTGCACTATGAAAGGAACTGTAGATGACAATTTTACTCATTTCCCATTTTTAATTATTTTTTTAAATTATGTTAGGGATACTTTTACCTTCATTAACATGATAGTAGGTTTTGTGAGATGTCGAAAGTATTTAATTTATTCAGTTCCATCAGTCACTTGATTTTCCAGCTTACACCTGGACTTACTTTCTCCCTGACACAGGCAGCTTTACCCATCCCATCCCTTTTGCATATGAAATATTTTCTCAAAAATGCCTCACCATCCTTTTCTCACTTAAGCCTCTCCGTGAAGATAAGGAGAATGACCACAGGGATGGAGCTCCTCATGGCTCTTCACCATGAAGGTGGTGAAGCAGTGGAACAGGTTGCTCAGGGAGGTAGTAGAAGCCCAGTCCGTGGAGATATTCAAGGCCAGGCTAGATGAGGCTTGGAGCAACCTCATCTAGTGCAGGATGTCCCTGCTCACTGCAGGAGGGGTTGGAGGCCACTTCCAACTCAACACATTCTATGAAGCATGCTTTTTCTGCTGCTGAACTGCATACACTGCTCAGAAGAAATTCATAAACTAAGCTGTTAGCTATATGATCTTAATAACACAAAGCTGCTATTCTTCCATATGGCAGTTCTCCATCTGCTTGCTGCAGTCTATGTCAAATTTAGACCATAAAATTCTCCAATCAAAGAGATGGCTTGAACCCCCATTTTACTTAGCATGCTCATTTTCACAACAATTTTGTCCAACCCTTCATTTTTGCTTACAATCTCAAAGTTGCCTGCATTGTCTCTATGATACGGTGCATTTATAGCATGTATGAAAAAACAAAAGGGAGGAGGAGGAAGGGAAAAATAAAAGAAATTTAGCTAAAGTCAAAGTGAATGAAAATAGTTCACACAAACTAATAAACATACACACTATAAACAATTGAGGTTAATACATAATGGGCTGGAAAAAAGAGAGCACCACTGGTCACTGTCGTCCTGCCTCCCACTCACAAACAGTAATGTTTAAGATACAGTTTTGTTCTTAATGGTGCTGCACTTTCCTGCTATTTATTTTTATTGGCACTTCTCCTCTGAAAAGAAAAATGAATACAATTACACTCCTGCTCTCCAAGACCATTTCTTGTACAAAGTAATATTCCTTTCTGTATAATGCCCCCAAACTTACTCTGCATGGTTACAAAGTCTGTCACAGCTCAGCACCCTTTTTTCCTCTTAGACAGACAGCAGACTGAGCTAACAAGCCAAAAAGATATACTCTGGTAAAGGCCTATCTCATTTTTTGTATTTTGTGTTAACAGACACTCGTTGGACTCAAAGAGCAGAACTTCCCTCAGCACATGTGCACTGAGGGGAAATCAGTGAAGCAGCACCACCGGACATTAAAAACACCTGCATTTTAGTATTTCAGTAAACAGGTGTCAAGCCCAAAATGCACAAATGTTAACAGACCACTAGCCACAAACATAAAACATTCCTATGATCTCTGAATCTTCTACTGCTCTCCTGTCATGAAGGGAGGATTTCTGCAGCAAAAGCTAGTTCTCTCTGGAAAAGATTCCTTGCTAAATATAGCCCCTACCACTATGAAAGCACTAAAAATTTTCTTGAAGTCTGCAGGGCAAATCTGCTGAAGTCATGAGTTGCAGAAACTCCACCTACATCAGGCTGGGACAATAAAACCATACTCCAGACACACATTCACATTCAGCAATGTCCAATGAAGAGCATTCTACAATGCAGTCTCCCTTTGCCTATTCATGGTCCCAACACCTCTCCCAACCACTACCACCTCCCAAACCCAAGTCCATTTTCTTCCTGCCCTCCGAAACAGCTACTAGGCAGCTGCATTTGGACAGTGACCTATTTAAAGCTAACAGTTTGTGGCCTGCTTGGAGGGAGAGATATTTAATGTCTCCACACACTCCTGTTACAATGCCATTCTTATGGTCTTAACAGCAGTTGTCTTTTTGGTCCTGTAGCATAAGAAGATGTTAAGTCAGAGAAGCAACCCTTTCCAAAATAGCTATTTTTCAGTTGTTTCCAACACAACCTTTACAAGGCAAATAAAATTCTTCCTCTCTTGTTACATAGAAATATCTTCCCAGAATTTCTTAAGTTGGCACAGGAAGTTTCTTCATCCCAGGCAGAATATCTCAGGGGTTAATTAGTAAGTCATCCTAGCGAAAGTGGAACTTTCTATTAGGCTGGAAGTCTTTTCAGCTCTTAACTGGTACCACTCCACTGGTGATATGCTATCAGCATGGAAGATAACAGCTACTCTGCACAATGAAAATCCAAGGGGCAAATCGCAGGCATTGTGGAGATGCACAATATTATAATAAATGAGAACACAGATAAATAACAACAGACAATTCTGAACAGATACCATATGTATCAACGTTTAAGGATTAAACTGGCTTATGCTGAAAGATGGTGATCAGGCTTAGGACACTTAGTCCTAGTGAAAGGTCATATCTTCCTGCATTTTGTTTTAAGTGCAGTATAATGAATTTACAGTTGCTGTAGTGCAAGGAATTCAATCCTGCTACAGGAGAAAAAAAGGCAAGAGAAGCATCTGGTCTGCAAGTTTATTTGATTTAAGATATCTGTTTTCTATCTTTACCTCTGTATAAATGAACTCTAAAGAAAGGTTATAAAGGCATAATAAAGAAAAAAAAAAAAGAATTAGGTTCTGCTATTTGGACCACTTCTCAGAAAACCATTGTGTTTCAAAGGCAAAAATCTAAAGTTAACATAGTAGTTACCTATATACAAATAAACGAAATACCTAACTTAAAATTATCCTAAACACTGACCTCTTAAAATAAGGCTGTGCGTTTCAACTACTACTATCAATGTTAGCTTTCCTGACTAGAGAGAACTAAACCAAGTTCATAATCCTCCGAGTTATCTTGTGAGCTCAGCAAGGAATTATCCTAAAAGGGAAAGAAGTGAAACCAAGGGAAATTGGCAGACTTCCCAATAATGCCACCACCCAAAACCAAGCACATTTTCACTTCTTCCCTGCCAAGCAGCCTACCTGGTAGCCACATTAGAATACTTCCCCATTTAAAACCCAAGCAACTTATTCAACAGAACCAATCCTGGACAATAAACCTGAAAAAGGTTGTACTTTTTCCAAAAAAGGCAAATAATTAAGAACTGGTTTTCTTCCAATCCTAGTGAAATGGAAACCCCAAAGACTCTTGGAGAAAATTGTCTTAGTTTTAGATGAATCGTTTGGAGCCACAGAAAAGTTATTTTGCCAGCTGTTGTCTGCAACTACCCCACAACTGCTTGTAGAATTCTCCAGAACTCTATTCTCAAATCAGCTGTGAACCAGAAGCAGAGATTTTTTTACCCCCGCAATACATGCAGCTTATACATGCAACCAGGCATTTGCTCTTCTACAAAGACTGCTGCTACTACACTAGCACTAGTGATTTACAGGAAGCTCCTGAGCTGTTAGAGTTGCCAACACAGGGCACTAAAAAAACCTTATAGTTACCATTGGTTTACTTGAGTAAATCAGGCTACAAACTGTGGCTGTTAAACACTTGCTTCATGGGACAGCCATCCCTGCCACAGAAAAAGCAACATGGGGAAAGAAGAACAGAGTCAACATCTGGGTTTTGTAACAACCTCTGACATATGAATTGATCTCATCTGTGTTTGAGTCAACACCCTACATGACAAATGAGTACTATTGAATCATTCATGACCAGCAGAAGCAATTCTAGCATGATACAGTTAAAAACACCATATATCAAGAAACGTTTTTCATTAGTCAAGAGCACATACAACATTCCAAATTGAAAACAAATGCAACATCTTATTATTCAAGTAGATCTTAGTGAGCTGGAAAAGAAAGCCTTTGGTTACAGATAAAATGGAGTAAAGATGCTAAAAGTGAAACTCACCCATAAATGTTTTAAAAACATGTAATTAAAGATTTGAACATCAGTAAAAAGAAAAATACCATCACCAAGATCAAAACACATCACTGAAAGACAAAAGTCTCCTGTAAAAAATATCAGCTTTACAGCTGTTATAACAAACAGTAAGATAAGGTCAATTTAGATTCACTTCCTACCTGATGTTTCTACAACAAGTCAAAATAAGATAAGCACTTTAACAATTATTAACATCTGTCTAACCTTTTGTGATAACACATTTACCATACAGCAAGAATGACAACAGATACAGATACTGCTGGAAATTTTGAACAACACATGCCACTTAATTATATTAGACTATATTATAATACACATCCCTGACAAGGGAGGATGGTGCAAGGCAAAAGAGCCATCACTGCAAACTTTAGCCAGCAGGGAGTCTATTAACAACATAGAAAGATATTCCCCACAATGTTGGTAACTATCAGGATATAGACAGGAGCAAGAATCTTCTTTTATCAATAAATAGACATGCTGTGAAATAGTCTTCCAATGGAATTAATGTCTCCATGTCGTAACCTGTAACGAATTTCCCTTTCTCTGCTTTTTCCTTTCCACAGCACTGCCTAGAAATCCTTCTGGAGAGGCACATATGAGACCAGACAGACTGGCTCCTCCAACATCAACAGTCTTAGAAGGAAGAGGGACAAAGCTTGCAGCTCTAGATTGCCCTCTTTGGCATTGCAACTTCCTTTATGTGCAAGTTAAATGTTGTAACGAGGTTTTGGCACTCAAAAGCATGGTTCTGGAAAACTAACAAGGAAGTGTGCAATAAAATAAACAGTAGAAGTAGCTCCTAATACTTATCCCATGAATTAGTCACAAGTTATTTTTCTACATACTAAGAAACAGGCAAACCACTCAGACTAGTAAACTAGTTCTATGTTTTTATTTGTCATGGACAAGTATAAGCTTACTATAAATAAGGTATTAGTAATCATTACTGATAGTAAAAAAGCTTCACTTAGTGTTTTAAAGCCATTGGATAATGACAGTGAAGCACCTTCTTCAACTAAGTCTCTAACCTGTCTCTAACGAGGGCAGGAGGAAGTCTATGAAGATGATTAATTCTCTCTGAAAGCTCTTTATCACCCACAGTGCTGGTAGAATGAGCTGAGCTTCTGAAAAGACATTCTTTCACAAAGGTTCCCAGTCATTAGTGTGAAATAAAAGCATACAAAACCAAAAATAAAATATAAATTTTTATTTATAAGTTTGCTGCATGAAAAAGCTGTACAGAAGCTCCAATAGCAAAAGAATTCTGAACAGGCTCTTGTCCCTCTGTTAAACCTTATTAAAATCCAGAGACTTTGTCCTCTAAGTTTTGGGTTAGCAATTTTTGTAATTCTCCAAGGATGTTCTGACATAATGAATATCTTACAGTTGTTCCCTCTGAGGCTTGTCCAAATCTCATCACTGACAGATGATACAGAGAACAAACCAAAACTGTCCAGGAATATCTGCCCTGCAACACAAGCATCTTCTTAATAGCTTTCCTCCCTGTGGAGCAAAGAAGGCAAGACTTCTTTGCTAATGATGATTTTTGCCCACCTTTAAAAAACTTCTTCCAAATCCAATAGGAAGGCAGCAAATGAATATAACATTAATAAAATTCCTGAAATAAAAGAACTTCACTGACAATCATGGCTGCAACTTCTTACATTCCACACATGAATCATGTCACAGCTAATATGATAAAGTCACTACTATTTCTCACTTCTCAGTATGGGAAAAATACAGCGAACCTTTTATAAACAGATTTAAGTGTCTCCTCAATTGTATTTGAATCGATGCCACGCCACACCTTATGCTTCTGAATGTAAGTCACTCCCATATAATAATCCAGAGCATTATTATAGCTCAGACAGAAGCCACAGGAATTATGTTTCCTACAGATAATTTTATTTTCTCCCACAGAAAATTCAGTGCACTTAATATAATGGCCTTTTTAGGCTTAACTCATAAATATCACATAATTTTGTGGATTAGATACTAGATTAAAGGTCCCTTCTGTTATTAAAAAAATAATAAAAAAATCCAGAGTACTCAAGACAAAAAGAGCATCACATTGCAACACTGTTTTCTCACAGGCAGGAGCTATTGCCCAAAGTTTGCATATACCATTGTTGAACACACAATAGCTGCTGTTTGTCTTAACAATTGACACATTATTACAGTTCCACACATTGCTGCTGTACCAACAAGTTCTACATAAAACCAAATCCTACTTTATAACAACACACAGTAAAGGATTTTTTGTTGCCTCAAAATTGAGAATTATACAATAACTTCTGAAAGTCTAGGTAAAAGAGAAGAATGTTATACACACAGAAACTATTTTAAACATGACTGGAACACAAAAACAACATTATTAAGGGAAAAAACATGCTGTTTCCTCAGTACAATCAGTTTAAAACTTACATTAATAAACAAACAGCATCTTACATTATAAATTTTGTTTCTCCATTTTGCTAATAGACACATCTCCAACATTATTCCACTGCAGTGTCCCTCTTTCAGGTATTGCTAAAGAATCTGTAGTATTCAGAGCTATCTTTCTGTTAGATTGTCTTTTGTATGTGTGTGTGTGTCATGAGGTGTTCCCTACTTTTCAGTATGGTGTATTTTTAATAGTAGTCGCACAAGGCACAGTAAACTTCCTGCATACGCTTACCACGTAACCAAGACTGGATTTGTGGGCTGTCCGGACAGCCATAATAAAAAACATTTTCATATTACAGAACAAGTTACTCAGACAAGATTCCAGAGCTGATCAAGATCACAAGAGAACACTATGTCCATTTCAGAAAAAAAAATATTGCTGGGAAACAGAGGAAGAAATTCAAGATTTGCAGAAAAGCAGCAATACATGACGAGTTTTTGTTCAGACATTTTTGGTGCCAGTATTGACTGAAAGCAATACTGAGATGCAAAGCTATCTTTATCCCTTAATAAATTTCTAATCCTAGCTGCTATGTGAACTAATGCAAATTTGAAAGGCACAAACAAAAAGAGCAAATCAGCTTGTGACTCCTATGCAAGAGGAAAAGGTCTAATTACCATCTGGAGGAAAGACAAACATGGTGAAGCATTTGTAATACATGCTTTCATGTGACTTAACTAAAGCTTCTAATATCCACCAGATGAAGGGGACTCTACAAGTTTAAAATATTTTGCCTTGTGTTCCCATACAGTTCTGATCAAATAGATTTTGCATTAAATGAAATATAATCTCAGGTTATTGAAATGGTTAGAAAGAAAACAGCATTATAATAAAGAGTAGTAGTATTTTAAGTGTACCTTACTTTAAAAATCCTTCCAAGTGGTTCTGTGAACTGATAAAGTCACCTAGATATGGAGAGAAAGAATTTTTATTAGACTAACTACATATTAAAGTGCAGCTACCCACCAATGCAGCTCAGTATTTTAATACCAACTGAAAATTACTACAAAAGGAGTTTTCGGTTATACACCAAAAACCGTTCTGCCTTCCTGAAAGTTTTAAATTTTATTACTAAACTGAATTGACAATTTTGGCTCAAGTAGGTTTTTGTTTTGAAATATCATAATTGAAGGTGGTTCTCTTGCAGACAAACTAGAAGCAATAAGGAAAACACTTTTTGCAGAAGCAGCTAACAAGTCAAAGCTTTAATGCCTTTGACTAGATATATTTCCAAGAAATATTCTTGTACTATTTGTTAAAACATCCTTATTCAAGATTTAGACATTTATATTACTGCTTTTTCTTCTAACATTTGGTGTTAGTCTATTCAATAAAACATCATTGTTTACTTGGAAACATTAAAGTTATTTGGCAACTTTTACATTTGCTCGGTCGTTGTTCCCAGAGGTGCCACCTGACACCAAGAAGAGTACACTCCAAATTTCTGAAGTAAGAATTTATTTTCAGTGAAGAGAAGCTAAAGCAGAGGGGCTTAAATGAAACATAGGTTGCACATCAGTAGAGA
>VZTY01001516.1:762191-820254 GCA_013400935.1 Turnix velox
TAACTACATATTAAAGTGCAGCTACCCACCAATGCAGCTCAGTATTTTAATACCAACTGAAAATTACTACAAAAGGAGTTTTCGGTTATACACCAAAAACCGTTCTGCCTTCCTGAAAGTTTTAAATTTTATTACTAAACTGAATTGACAATTTTGGCTCAAGTAGGTTTTTGTTTTGAAATATCATAATTGAAGGTGGTTCTCTTGCAGACAAACTAGAAGCAATAAGGAAAACACTTTTTGCAGAAGCAGCTAACAAGTCAAAGCTTTAATGCCTTTGACTAGATATATTTCCAAGAAATATTCTTGTACTATTTGTTAAAACATCCTTATTCAAGATTTAGACATTTATATTACTGCTTTTTCTTCTAACATTTGGTGTTAGTCTATTCAATAAAACATCATTGTTTACTTGGAAACATTAAAGTTATTTGGCAACTTTTACATTTGCTCGGTCGGGGCTCCCAGAGGTGCTACCTGACACCAAGAAGAGTACACTCCAAGAGCTCTGCTGGCAGTGGTATCTCCATAAGTACCACCCTCACCGCATGTTTTCAGGACAACTTGACTCACACAGTTAAGTATTAAGTGATGAAGAAAAGTTTCTAAAAAGGGGTAAAGGTAAATTGCCCTCTGAAGATATCTTTCCTGACTGACTACTGAAAAATTCAAATTAGACTAAATACACAGATTTTTCTTAAGATAAAATTAGATCACTCCTATTCCTAAAAAACTGTAACACTATTTTTTTTTTCTTTTTATGGTAAACATCAAATAATACCCTTATATGTTGAATCTTCCAAATGCCATATGTTTCTATGGCAATTCTTAGATTAACTCGTCCTACAGTAATGCATGAAGTAATGTAATACGTAGTTTCCAGATTATTGATAGAAACCCGAATACCGATTCTGGCTAATGAGATATATATGGGTAAGGTCTTGAGCATCTAACCTTCAGTATTATAGATTTTTCCTGCTTGTATTATATACAAATGAACCATTTCCTTTAGTTATATTAGAAAGATTCAGTTGAGTTTCCTTTTTTTCCATTATGAAGGCAGCTTTAAATTTCAAATTATGAACAAAAAGTTTCTAAGCTACAGATCTATCAGTTGTATATTTAATAGAAGGGCTTTAAGAGTACTATATGCAATATGGTCTCCTCTCTCAAGGTTTTGGATAAATGGATAACATGACTTGATGTGCCTTGAAGGAAAACAGAAAACTTTTTAGGCCATCATGTTACATAATAAATAAAGGGGTTATTTTAGCCCTTTTCTATATTTTCCTCTTTATCATGTCTTAAACATGGGTTATTCACTAACAATACCATCAGCTCCTCTGTACCTGCCACCATTAATTATGGTATTAGGACACAGGAATCAGGTACAGCACAGCGAGTAAAGGGATCATAGAAAGGACAAAATGTTAAAAACTTGGCATGTACACAGAAGGAAGAAAAGGAGTATCTTTACGGTATGATATTTAAAATCTACAGAACTGAGGAGCTCCTATGCAAGTGCAACACATTCAGAATGGTTTGAAAGGAAAAATGACCAATGAACATGAGAAGGGAGAAAAAAGTCAGCTACAGAAGAGACATCACAAATTTCTCATAAAGCCCAAATGACTGAGGAGACTTAGTATTGCATATGACGATACAAGGCAAAGCATCAGAACTTAATTCTATATAATCCCAAACTCAGTGGAAAAGTTAATCAGATTCAGAAGGAAGCAAGCTTTTGGAAATAACTTCAAGTACAAGCTGGAAACACAAATTCCTGGCAAAAAATAAGAATGCATAAAGGAAGAGGTTAAAGAGAAAAGTAATGGGTTAACTGCAAGGATCTAGAGATTACAGTGGTGCTTACAATCTAAGTGAGTCAAATACAGCAGAAAACATTAACTCCAGGACCAGAACGGAGTAGAAATAAGAAATTTCATGTAAAAACAATGCCATAACTGCAAAATAACAATGAAAACACCACGTACACAGAGTAAAGAAAACAGAAGAGGTGGTGTCGAGTGTCAAAGGTGACAGATTGAGGCAAAACAAGACTCATGCATCCGATTTAACTATGAACAAACCACCTGTGACCCTACAGCAGTTCAGTGAACTCAAAATTCAGAAGAAAGATTGAAGGAGTTCAGCGAAAGTATGGGTGGACCAAAAGTCAAGACAATATAAAAATATACTATCAAATATTTTGAAAGAACTGAAGACAGGATGTAGGACTGGAGCGAAAGGGCAGCACATGCTGTGAAGAACACGTTTCAAATTTCTGAAGTAAGAATTTATTTTCAATGAAGAGAAGCTAAAGCAGAGGGGCTTAAATGAAACAGAAGTAGAACATAAGCAGTAAGAAGAGTAGCAAGTGCAAGCAACGAAGTCAGTGGGAAAGGATGGTGACATTAAGCAGTATAAAGGAGGCTTCTAAATCTCAAAAACCTGGAAAAGATTGCAGTAAAAAGTTACACCACTTTCTATGCCAGCATATTTGATGCACAGCCCAGATAATTCTTTAATATTCTTACTCTGACATTTTAAGGAAGCATTGTATTTTCAAACAGCATTGCATTAAATCCCTGAAGGAGAAATTTTAATACACTTATAACTCACTTTTACCTTTTCATACTTACCATCTGGAACCACTTAGAATTGCTAAAACTCCTACTACCAGGAAAAAAAAAAGGCAAAAAGGAAAATGCTACACAGAAAAACCTAGGCTTCATACAGCCTCCTCCATACCAGGAAGTCAGAGTAAATTGGGAAGGATTTTCTACATGCACTTAACCTTCACCTTGCAGAGTTTATTTTTAGGATTGATTGACAAGCTGCAACTCTGAAGAAAGAATAAGGGAAAAACTAAGACTGAGCCGCAGTTTTCCTCTTCAGATACAATGTTTTGCTCTTGAATGACTTGTTAAAGAGTAAGCAAACAAAAATAAACAAAACCAAAACCTTATTACTAAGGGTGGTGAAATACTGGAACAGGTTGCCCAGGGAGGTTGTGGATGCCCCATCTCTGGAGGTGTTCAAGACTAGGCTGGACAGGGTGCTGGGCAGCCTGGTCTAGTGGGAGGTGTCCCTGCCTATGGCAGGGGGGTTGGAACTCGATGATCTTTAAGGTCCCTTCCAACCCAAACTATTCTATGATTCTATGATTCTACTAAATTAACTACTCTTTTTTATTGCAGTTTTTCATCTTACATTTTCAACACTGTATGAACTAAAGGAAGAAGTACTACTGTCCCTGTTCCGCTCTGAGCGAATCTTTATTACACACATAATAAAAGCAAACTGACATATTAAGCAGATGCTGTATGTCAACCACTTACACAGTCAGAAGATCATTTATTGATACAGCCAAGAAAGAGACAGACCCTGGTATTCCAATGCCATAACTGCCAGCCTTATTAAGGAAGTTAACTCAACTGCATTTGTTCACATACAGCTCAAGAAAATTTCTTTTAGTTTAGCATTTGTTTCCAGTTATTACTACATACTTCAATATACACACATACATCCTCCTGCCCTCCACTGCCCTATGACAGTAACCCCGAGGCTAAGAAAAGCTAATCCTTCCTAGATACAAGGACTTCATACTATGTCCTTGGATTTCTTTTTTCCTCCATCCTCTATGAATTAGTTGGTTCAAAGAAGCAGGTGAAAATCAGTCCCAAAGCACTTTTTATCCAAGAGAAAGCAAATTAAAACCAAAACACTCAAAATATTAAAATTATTATTAAAGAGATCATTGTATTTTAACATGCAAAACAAAACTAGCATCCTGCCTGAAGAGGCACCAAACAAACCCCCAAGCTATCATAGAGAGGAAAAAAGACAATGAATTTTAAAAGTTAAGATTTCAGATGTTAAATTATTGCTGCTAACAGTGTAGAAATTCTATCAGTCACTTGACTTGCTATTGTATTTAAGCCAAATTATCTATATGAGACTTGCAGATTAAGTTATTAGGTGCTGCCTGCCAGCCAGATCAGAGAGGAAAAGAAAACAGTTCATCTGGATTGCAGCTGTTTCTTAGCAATACCCCTGCATATGTAAACAGTCACAGCTTTAACATCCTTCTCAACAGTCTTAGCATTTTGTGGCCAAGCTTTTGGTATGATGCCACAAAGCCCAAGACCATTTTTTACAACGAATTATGATTAGTACAACAAATCATGACTGCTATTAGGTTAGCAAGAGTATCGGAAGAGTTCTCTATTCATAGAAGTGTGAAACCACCCTTGAATCTGATTTCATACAGATTAGAGAAACGAACTTGTGACATGACATTGTTTGTTTGATGACCTCTGTGTGGCTGGGACTGTCTCCTTGTTCTGTGGTAGGGCAGTGCCTAGCACAACATGTTCCAGTACAGTATAAATACTATTAGCACCACTAATTACTCAACATGCAATGCCAAAATATCCTTAAAATGTCTTCCACCCCAACATGCCTCAGCTGAAAAACCATCATTAACACATAAAGCAGAGTTCAGTTCCACTTTACTTCTATCCCTTTGCTTCCTTCTGAACCACTTTGCAATCTTCATCACTACAAGCACTATATTAGAAAGCTTCTTTACCAAAATTCCTTTCTTGACTTAATTTCTTAAAGACATACTTCTCTCTAGAAGACCATATGATCCTTGTAACTGGTGCATCTCAATGCCTCATTATTATTACTCATTACATTAGAACTACCCTCCTTAGATAGCAAAATCATACTAGTACAATGATCCGAGGAATGATATGCACCAGAGGCTGGATGTTTAGAAGCTTATAATGCAGTTTAAAATAATGGTAACCACAGACATTCAGGCTCACACAAAGATAAGGTGTCTTAGGTCTTACTGCCCTAACTGCAAGACTTCCTACCTCCCATCACAGCCTAAAACTTTGTCTTTAGGACCTGATAATTGCTCCTTAGCCAGGCAATGGGCATACTTGCGCCTTTCACGTGAAGGAATAGCAGACATTTGGTGGCACAGAAACAACACAACTATTAAAATATAACTTTAATTCAGACTGATAAAGGAATCAGTTGTGGAAAGAGAAGTCTGCATCATAAGAAAGTTCAAGATTAAATCTCACAAGATACCAAACACGAACAGCACATTAATACCACATCCTGAACACTGTGACAAACCAGGAGCAGGTTCGGGAACAGCACTGGCCCGTGAAGAGAAAATCTACCAAACCAATATTGCCCTTGCCAAAACATTCCTCAAAAACCCATGTCCAAGCTCAAACCCTCCAGAAAGCATCACCTGCCATCACAACAAAAAAGGCCTCATACCCACGTCAGCTCCCAAAACAGGACCTAGGAGCAATGCAGGGGGAGGAGGGAGCCCACATGGGCCGGCCCTGGAAGGAAACATAGTCCTAACTAAGGATCATCACCCTCTGTCACAAGCCTAGGGAGACCTTCCCTACACAAGAATAGCTGAGGAGGAATAAGAGAGAAAGACGCCTTTCAGGATAAACAACTCAAGGACTTTTTTCCACACAGCTAAACCCATAAGGGCAAACACAGGACAAAAGGGAAAAGCCACTTCTCTCTCTCCCCAGCTACGAGTACACAGCAATCAGCCTTCAAAGGAAGACGGGAGAGAAAGAAAGGACCTCGCCCACCCCAGACAACGTTTCTCAGGCCCTGAAGAGCGGTGAGCGGCCGCCTCCATCTTGGGGCCAAAGCCCAACTTACCCGCCCGAGAGCTCACCGCGCTCCTATTGGCAGCTATCGCCGCGTCACGTGCAGGAGAGGAAAACCCCACCTCTTCCCCCCACATCTTCCTCTTGCCCCCGCCCCTGCCGGTGACGAATGGGGGGATGTTGCCAGCAGAGAGCCGTGCGCAGGCGCGGGAGCCGGCAGTGGTGCGCGTGCGCTGGCGGCGGCGGTTGGGGCGCAAGGCGGTTCCAGGAGCGCGGGAAGCGGGGCGGGGTGACGGGGCGCGCGCACGCGCCGGCGGCGAGCGGCGGCAGAGGAGGGGGAGGAGCGGGAGAAGGAGGGACCGCCCCGCAGGAAACGGTGCCGCCCGGGCTCCGCTCGGCGAAAGGGAGACCGGTGGGGGAGCGTCCTCTTCCTTCGCTTCGCCACCCTGGGACGCCACGGGGGTGTGAGCGTGCACGGCCGGGAGCGGGGCAATCTCCCCTCTCTGCAACCTGCCTGTCCTTTGAGGTGGCCGGCTGGAGCCGTGATCCCTTCACCCTCCCCTCTTCTCTTCGGGTTCCGTCATCCCTCCGGCTCGTCCCGAGGAGGGAGCCCGGCACTTGTTGCTGAGGCGATGGTTACCGGCCTGTCCGAGTAGGCAGAGCCCGGTCACGGAAGAGCATCGCTGCGGCTGGCGTCGAGGGCCCGGCTCCTCGGGGGGATCCCAGGGTGTTGTTTCCTCTCAGTGCCCGGCGGTGAGGGCTCCACGGGCGGCGTGAGGAGTTCCGCTGGTCCCTCGTGGGGATCACCCGCCCCGGATGGTGACGGCGGGCTGAAGGGGCATCGCCAGACGCCGCCCGCCCGGTCGCCCGGAGGCTGGGGCTCCCATCGACAGGAGGAAAAATGTCCTTCTTCAACTTTCGTAAGATTTTCAAGCTGGGCGGCGAGAAGAAGAAGAAACAATACGAGCACGTCAAGAGGGATTTGAACCCTGAGGAGTTCTGGGAAATCATCGGAGAGCTGGGAGATGGGGCTTTCGGAAAAGTGTTCAAGGTAAGGGCGGGCGGCAGCTCCCAGCCTTTTGTGGTATCGGTTGTAGCTGAAATAAATGACACGTAGTGCTGCTTCCGAGTCCAGCGCTATCTGAAGCGCTGTCACCTTGGGGATGGATACTTGTTGTCAGTACCGTCTTTCTGGAGCACTTGGCCGGGCAGGTAGGCGCCGAGCTCGCCTCATCCCCTGCCTGGCAAGGACCCTGTCCCCTTGGGGTGCCGACCAAAAAATCGACCGTGTCATTCAGGCGCCTCTTGGCCACGGAGGCTCATGAAACTAAAGATAGAAAAGACCTATTAGGTCATTGTCCCGCCTTCTACTCCACCCTGCCTCTGGCTGAATCCCTCGCCTCTCCTGTATTTTGTTTTTTTGAACTCGTGGACAGCGTGGCTTCCGGTCTTACAAAAACTCTGTTTTCTTAGGCGCGATGTTGTACTTTCGTTTTTTTGAAGTTTCTATAGTGAAGGGAGCCCATGAGCAGTAAGACTGACTTGTGTGCCTCCTGTAGTAGCTTGTAAGGCCAAACTCTAGTTGCCTTTAACGGACAGTCTTATCTTGTTCCATGTGGAACTTAACTAAATAGTTGTGTTATCATTTCTGTGTTGAATATCCTATCTTCACTCAATTGTTTCTTCTTTAAATCTTTCCTTATATTGGTACAAGTAGTGTTTTTTAAGGATGCTTATCTAGAATTTATCAAGGAGAGTACAATGACATAATGCTTCCAGTGCTTGAAAAGACTGTACCTTTCAGGCAAATCTTTTGCTGCTTTTGCTCTTTCTAAAGGGTGTTAATTCCCCACGATTCCTTTAGGGATAGTGTGAGAAAAAGAACTTCATGGAGGATAAACGTGGGAGTATTGGGGAACTGACATGAATTGAGACTCTGGAATGGATTCTTAAGACCAGAAGAGTAGAATGAGTGAGGCTACCATTTACAGCATTCCTGAAAGCTAATTTGGTCAAGAAACATGTATAGTTAGAGCACCTGTGCTATTTTGGTTAGAAACGATTTTGGATTTTATTTTACTGTAATGTTCCCTGCTTGTAAATTTGAACAAAAGTGCCGCAGTTCAGAAATGCTAGGTGGTTTATGTTTGGTGTTTCATTTTTTTTCTCCTAGCGATCTATTAGTGCTCTATTTTAAGAGCATCTGATTTATTTTGATGTTTGTTTAATACATTGCCTAGATAAATGATTGCTCTTATGTATGTCACTGTGGAAAATGAGAGCTTTTTTACTAAAATGTCTGGGAAATGCCTGCAGGTGCTATATGGTAAAGCATAGCGACTATAAAAACATAATGTTGTCTCTATCAACACTGCAAAGTTTTTCTTTAAACTTCATAGTGGAGTTTTGATTCCCTTTTTGTGGCTGTGATGCTGTGTCTCACAGCTGTGAAATCCTCAGAGGTACAATGCTAAATGTGTTGTTCTCCTCCCCTATATGCATTCCTCTCCCCCCCTATTTTCAGACCACTTTTCACTTCTTATTTATCCTATGGGCATGTCTGTATTAGCCGTAGTCTGTAAAGGAAGGTGTCTGAGCAAGAAAACGGGTAAATTCTGAATTTCACTATACTTCATGCTCAAGAAGAGAAGTTTTTTTTCCCATTGGTTATTTTTTTCACTCGGATTTTCACTTCAGAATGCGAACTGACTCTGTTAACTGTTGAAGTTGAGTTTTTCAAAATTAAAGTCTTATTTTAAATACTGTAGTTGTTACTAGTAGTTACTCAGTGAAAGCAGAACATGAAAATTAACAGGAATTAAAAAAAATCCTAATTTAAGAAAAGTCTTCTACTCCGTGTATTCAGCAGCATTTGTTTTGTTTCCATCTAGTTAGAGAACAAAGATTGCATACAGATACTAACTGTACTTGTCTTCCTGCATCTGAGCATGCTTGGCAAGAAACTTTTGAATCAGGATGTGTTAGGTTGATACTTCTTGGGTGTACACATAAAGAGTAGGCATTTAGACCTTCTCAAATTGTGGAATTGGAACTATAAACTATAACAGAACTGTCCTGTCAATCTTTGAAGAACTTGTCTTTAAGTAATACAAATGTAGGGGGGAATTTTTCTTGGGGTGGCGATATGTGTTTGGGGTTGATTTTTTTTTTGGTTTGTTTTTTTTTTTACACAAAAAACCCCTTGTGTCAGTTACACTTGTCAAAGCTGCATTTACTTTTTTTTAAGATTTCAGCAGTCAGCATGTGGTGAGATTTTGGCAGATAAGTGATAAAACAAATTTGCCAGATAAATAAGACTTCGTATACTTTGGACTTCTAATAAAACATAAGTTAGATTGGTTACATGTTGTGATTTTCTGCAGAGTAGTATTTGGTTTAGTTGTATAATTTCTATCTTCTGTTCAATATATCAAATACTTAAATAAGAAATTCAAATCCACTCTTGAAGGATTCAGACAGTATAATATAAAAGCCTAATTGATTAAATTATGTATATTAAAATGCTGTGTCTAATGATAACTATTTTTATATGCCATTCAAAATTGTGATTCATTCCCCATCTTCCCAATCAAGTACAAGAGTCTTAATAATTTTTTAAATTAATTAAAAAAATTAATTAGTTACTGGAAGAGCTTATTTCCTCAGAACATGTTTGTTCTAGTTTGCAAAAGCTTTCTTAACTTGGACAATTTGTACATTTGTATTCACTAACTTCCAAGTAAAGTTTAGAAATACTCTGAAGTGTTTCTACTGCTGTTACACAGCTCCTCTGATCACAGGAGGGACTTGCGACTGCTGATGGCAAAAGTTTGTGGCTGTATAGGACTTTTCATTCCAGCCCTATTCAGCTTCTTCAAAAGGCCGTTTTCTTTTCTTTTTGCCTTTGGCTAATGAGTAATGGTGTAGTTTTCCATCCTTTTTCAACATATAGACCCTTGCAATGCTTCAGTATCAGGTGATGGCCTAGATAAAGAGAAATTCAAGGTTGCTATTGATAGATGTTTTTAGTTGCCTTTCATGGTTTATTTAGAATTACTGAAAGGGCTGTTGTGGTTCTGAAAGCCACTGAAGAGGCATAATAATAGCATTAGTGGCAGTTTTCAACTTTAAATCTGTCCGTTATATATATATATGTATGTAATTTTTTTAAGGAAGGGTTAAACCACCCTTGATTAAATAAGGTTATGAAAAATCTTAGTCTCCTGGTGTTCAAAGTAATAATTGTAATCAATTTGCTGTAGAAATGTTACATTATTATCTCATGTTACTTCATTGCCCTGTTGTATCAAATGTCAGTTCTGTGCATGTAATAAACTTTCTTTCAGCTAAATCAGTGTAAATAGTGTTAAACTGTAGTCATTTCAGTAACCATGTGAAGACTTTCATCAGCTTCAAGTTGCTTTCTAGATTCCCAGTAGTTAATGTTCAGATGATGTGAAAATAAATCTTTAAAACACTTAGTGTGTTTTGCTGAAGTTCCTGGGTGAGTATCTTTGTCACACAGGTGCACGTAACTAATTAAGAAGCAGGTATCTTCCAGAGGTAACTTTTTTTGAATGAAATAAAGTGATGGGAGAATATATGCTGTACAAGAAAGGCATTTTCCTAGTGTTTGTGTCACGTCCTAGCTCTTTGCTAGTGGATAGTTCTAAAATAAATTCATGGCCATTTGTCCATCATTATGATATTATGGGACTGTTTTTAAAGATATACTAATTTAAGTCTTCAATGGGAACAGAACCTGCAGCGGTAGAATATACGTGGCCAATATACTATATAGGATGTCCATATATGTTATGTGTAGGTAGAGGAAACATACAGTGTATACGTATTTTTAATAGAAACTGTCAAATTATTATTGGAGAATTCTTTGTCTGTTAATTGCCTCTTAGTTTGAAATGGAATATTCTGTCCTTTCATTACCCTGAATCAAAGATGTTGGAAGTGTATTGTAGGAATCTGGAGTATCAAGTATTAGTATTTCATGTAAAGTTACAAAGCCAAGTTTTCCAACTCCTCAGGAATTAACTCATGTTTGATTGAAAAGCTATTCTGCTTTATCTTTGGCTTCAGAGAAGTGTTGTGGAAGCCGATAGCCATAATCATGGTGAATAGCATTATCCAAATGCATTATCCAAATCCAATCTTCTGAAAACTACAACTACATTAATTATTCATTTATAGTTATATTTACAGTTGTGGCCAATATAAAGTCATCTCTGGCAAATGATAGTAGACTTTCCATAATAGCATTACTTCAAGTCCAATAAATTAATGATGTTGCTTCATTTAATCTAAGCTTTTATTTTCATATTTAAAGCTACCTTACCTATAATGTACCTATGTAACTTACAGGAGAGCTTATTTTGCCTTAAAGTCTTACAGAAAGTTTGAAATAAACTAAATTTTTATTTAGTGATTTAATAAGACTGAACCAATCATATAATCTAAAGATAGTGCAGCCTTAACTCCTTTAATGCTGAAATATGGTCTGTTGGCTACTGCTTGGAAGTACTTTTTGCATACCATTAAAATCATAACTTCTTTCCTAATCCTAGAAAATACTTTTGTTAGTCTGACCTGAAAAGGAAATTGGGGTAGAGCAAGGAGAATTTATATTTCCTACTTTCTGTAGCCTTCTTAATAAGTCCTACAGTTGGATATCAACTTGAAGTTACTGTAATGATTCTACAGATGTATCATGCTGCATGCTGGAGTGGTTATCTCTTACATCTGTAACTTAATACTTACAGGAATAGATTATAAGCACTTACTTGATATCTAACTAAGCTGAGGCACTGACAAGCTGACTTTTGTCAGCTCTTTCTCTTTTGACTTACCTCATTTCTTTAGCCCCACTAATTCTTCAGAGGAGTTTGCCTGAGCTAAAAGATGCTGTTACCTGTGAGGGGCTATTGCTTGAGTTTGCCTGAAATTCTATTGTTGTTACTAGATGGAAGATAAATTCATGTACAAAACTTGTGTGTACCTGAAGTTTCATGTGTGCCTCTGCCATAAGCCTACAACTGTTTTGCTGAGTTAGGTGAAAATGTCCTAAATGAAAATTTATTACATGCAACTGAATCAGTGCAGAACTCTTAGCAGTTTTGATTAAAATGGTTTGCTATACTAAATATATGTTGTTCTAATCTATTTTCATTCATAAATGACTGTAGAAATTGACCTCTGACTAAACTAGAGCAGTAAAATAGTGCAGTTGTCCTCAGGAGATCTGAATTAATAATATTCACTTAAATGCCATATTGCTTTGTTTAGCCATAGAGGCATTAGCCAAAGAGGGAAGAGAGTTGATTTATTCTCATGAGACTAATACATAACATGGAAATGTTCAGTTTTAAATATTTAGTCTAAGCAAAGTGTAACTAGAACTTTACCTAAGTTCTTGCTAAGAAGGTAATTTCTGTATGAGTAGCCTGAGTATTTTAGGGCTACTGTATATGGTCTAGATGAAAAAAGTTGCAAGGTTGTTCATAGAAGGCAAACAATGTTAGTGAGTTGTTCTGCAGCATTACCTTTAGTGTAGCACTATTTCAGCTCTGCAGTTTTACCCTGTTGAAGATACCAATTAAGGAAAAGGCTGTATCACTGTCTGAAACCCTGTGAAATGTGTCAAGGTGAAAGCTTTAGAGAGTTCTTTGCACCTGTCGTAGCTTTAGTGAAGTTTTCTAAGGAAAGAAGTTATGCAAAATATAATCTCTAGGTTGCAAATGGGGATAATTGTTTTATCTGGCTATTTGCAGAAGGTACTGACTCCTTTCCACTTTGTGGCAAGGAAATACTCTGAAGTAGTAAGAAGTATAGCACATGTTTGATGTCTCATTTTTTGGACATATTTAAGTCACTTGGCTTAAAGCCAGCATCACAGTACTTTACTTATGAGTAATGTATTGTCTGTTGCATTCAGAATTAAAACTCCAGATGAGATTGTGGAAGATAGATGCTCAAGGTCACTCCTTGCTAAGGCAGTCATCTTTTCCAAGGTGTAAGCACAGTTACATAAACTGTTTAAAACTCCCAGTAAAGGGGAAATAATTATTTGATTCTACGTATCTATGTTTATAGAAGTTCCTGATTTGTTTCAAGTCATTTGATATTTTGTATTCCTTAGCTAACCATTTGTGTAGTTGTTCAGACTATTGGTTTCTTGTCTGAAAAGTAAAACTTTGGATTTCAAGCGTAAGTTAAAATGACTGTTTAGTGTTACTTCATTAAAGTATGAAGATTCTTCAGACTGCTTGAACTGGGTGAAATAATTCCTCATATTTAAATCATATGCAGTCTATTTAATTAAATAATTGTGATATAAGAGCTTAAAGAAAAATGTACTGGTTTTAAAGATATTTCTCAACAAATTAGTCAAACCTTTAGAGATTAATCTTTGGCAGTGAAGCAGTTCTCCAGTAATACAATCCTCTAAACAGTAATACTATTTTTGTGGTTTGTTCTCAGGTTTCTATTGGTGATCACTCAAGTTATAGTTTTTACCACCCTATAAACAACATCTAGGAAATAATTTCTTTTGTATTTCAAAATAGCCCAGTCTTTTTTTGCATGCACTTACGAATTTCCCTTATATATTTTGTGGGCCATGACCCATGGTTTGAGAATCTTGTTAAGATTATATATACATCACTATCCTTTGGTGACAATTGTGTTTGTGTAAAAAAGGCAGCTTGTAATTAAACTACCTGGTTTGAGATACTGAATGAGTTCCTTGAGACTCTGTTGTCTGAAGTGTCATTTAGTAACCTGTTTTTGCTTCTATTTGCTTCCCTAGTAGCCTTGAATTATATCCAGATTATACATGGAATTGATGAGTTCATACTGTCTCACTTTTTTGTCTGTTGTCTTACCCATGTAATACTAAACACATATAGTACTTAAATGTTAGACTTTTCTAGTTTATTTTTCCTTTTCTGGATTAAGAGTGGTTTGCAGTGTTTTGTAGGGTTGCATAACTTTAGAGAAAACAGCTAAGCACGAATGGTGCTTTGGAAACTAAGGGAAAGACATGACCTTTTTCCCCCTTACATAGCCACATTTATATTTTTGAGCTGTTTTGTAACCTATAGCTTAAAGCAAGAAATTGCTCATGTCATAGATTCACGATTGGTTCAAGTTCCATACAGAACCTATCTTTAAGAAGTTCTGATAACCTAAAGCATGCTGCTATTCTATGATACAGTTTTTCATTCTTACTGATTTTTGTTCAGTGAAGAATAGAAAGAAGTTGTTCTACAATAGCCAAAATGAATGTACTGATTGACATTTAAAATTTGCTAAACCTCTTTTACTACAGAGGACTAAGTTACTGTTATGTTAAAGGGTTAGCCTTAAAAATTAATTTGTTGGGTTTTGTTTCAGAAAATCTGAAACTGTAGGAGTCCCTAGAATTTACGTTGTGCCTACATCAAAATTGTTTCACTTGATATGAAAGTAGCAGTGAACCTCCATCTTTTGAATCCATCTAGCTTGATAATGAGTTGAAGAAGACTGTTCCTTTACTTGGCTTATATTATATTGAACATCATTTTAGGACTTTCTGAGATTGCTTGTTTAAGGAGAACTTCAGGGACTTGGTTTTGTCTCTAGAAATATTTAGTCATGACCATGATTCAGTAAACAGTGTTCTAAGGGAAGTTACTGTAACTTGGTTAATTATAGAATAGTAACTTGGCCAGACTTTTTGCACAGGAATTTATTATTTCTTCATCTTGAAGGTAATGATCCTCCTGATACAAATTTATCTTGTAAACCCAAAGCTTTGTGGTAGCACGTGTAGATTTCACATTATAGAAGATGACTTTGTGCTTGTGATTCTGAGCTGTACTTTACCAGGAAAACGTTGCCTTTTTTTATTTGGTGAAGTTCAGTCATGTCCTGCCCCACCTTTAGCTTTTCCTGGTTGAACTGAGGAGGCCAAACTTTTTTAGTCTACTTCTTATAAGACAACTGCTTTTAATGATTGCCCTCTTGTTCTTCTGTGGATGTCACAAATCTTCCAGTTCACCGTTCAGGTAAACTGTTCTTGCTTTTTAGTCCTGGGTAGTCATGGGTCAGATCCATCAGAAGTTTTGCTGAGTTTGAACAGCAATCAACAACAAAACAAATTAAAAACATTCCCGTAACATGGAGAAGTGGGTTCTCTTACAGTTATGCCAAGCTTGTTTTCTCACTTTCATTCTTTCCAACTACTCTTTACTGCTAGTGAAGGTGTACTAACTTGAGTTTATGATTAACCGAAGGAGGAAACACTGTCTGCTATTTTTCATATGTCTGGGTGTGAAGTCTGAAATTTTTGAGATAGCCATACAAATAAGAATACAGTCAGCATTTCCAATTGACCTTGGAAAGGTCCTTAAAATGTCTCCTTTGCTTTTGGCTGGAGCAGGAACTTTAAGCTTTCTTTTAGTAGCAAACTTAGATGTTCTAGTTTGCTTAATAACCATAGAAGTTGTGTGTTAATTTAGAATGCTATAATCAGCTTAAACAAAAAAACACAAGTTTTCTCCAACATTTGAAAGTTAAATACAAAAATGAGCTAGTGTACAGACTTAGCTCTTATTTGTGATGTCTGTTTCTGCATTTATAGATGCTGTTGTGACTTCTAAGTCTTTAGGAGCCCATCATGGGCATCACCTTTGAACCAGTGTAATATGAAGATGGTTCTCTTGAATGTCTGAAAGCACTTGCACCAACATGGAACTAAACAAAACAGTCTAATAACAGCTTAAGGGAAACTATCCTAAGTGAAACAGTCTATAACACATCTCCTCAGGGTGGTGCATGTCAGCAGTTTTAGTAAGTACAGACGCAATGTTTGAGTACTGAGTGGCTGAATCTTTACCATGACTGTTTTCCACAATTGCTTCCAGCAATGCAAGTCAATGCAGACAGAGTTCGGGCAGTGTATTCCCATTCCCCCCTCCTTCCTGAGACACTTTTGGTGCTTGCCAACCCTATGATGAGCTGTTTCAAGAACTAAACCACCCAAAAGCTGATTGCACTTGTAATCTTCTTGGCTCCCCAGACCAGCTCACGGGACGACCAGACAAGTGACAGTGCTGATGTAAGAGAAAAAGGACAGGACAGTCTCAGCATTGGCTTAAATCACAAATCACTATAAAAGGGAACTATGAAGATGACGTATTGATACTCTGAAGTTGCTAAGATTTGTCAGATGAGTGCTTACTGTTGAGGAAAAAGAAACAAAAGATACTCTTCTGCATAAATCACCTGCTGTTAGCAGCAGTGCTGGGAAAAAGCCAACTCTGCTGATGGTATTATTATCTGATAGTATTTCTGTCCCCCTGCATCACTGATATCCATTGTAGAAGAATTCTGTTACATAGACATATCTTTTTACTGAAAATTTACTAAAGGCCCTCATTCCCAGTTTTGTTTCAGGTTGTGATTCTTTTCTCTACACAACTGCTAGAGAAGAATGAAAATTTCATAAGACTTCTTCTTTGGCACTAAACATGCCTGTGTGGGAGAAGTACATTAGCTGAATTTAATTTCAGAGTGAGCAGTGTTTTGAAACTAGAAATGGCTTAGATAATTTCCCAAAAGGAATGGAATTCTGCATTCCCTCTCTCTGTACAAATACTCAACAAAAGATAGCCCTCTATTTCCAAAAGCCTTCAGCTTAATACAAGATCAGAAAATAAACATGAGATAAAGGGAAGAGCAGGAGAAAGAAGGAAGTCTTGTCAAAGAAAAACTACTTCATCTGTAACAACTATGCTGATGCATCCGTACTGCTGTCATGTTGTTTTGGGGGACTTAGATAAAAGAAAGCTTTCATTTGTTCCATTAAACGTTTGGTTAGTGTTCCATAAAAAGTAACATTGCTACACTATTAAGAGACCGGAACAGTACTTCCTCCTGATGTTCTTGTGTGTTTAACTGTTTGCAGTCTTGAACTTCATCATGATACTCTGCAGCTCTGTTGGAGGAGGAATATTGTTTCTACATTGTGTTGGAAATCTACCAATAGAAGTTCACAAATTCCTTAATTGTAAGAGTCTGAGTAAAGCAAAACTTTACCCTTTGAATTTTTGTGCATCAAGCTCTGCAAAGAGAGTTCAAGTATTTTATCTTGATTTGTTTTATCTGGATTTGTTTGAATGACTTTTATAAAGTAAGGCAGCTATTCCTATAGTTGTTTATATTTATCAGTAGCATACTAGGAAAATTCTGAACTAATGATGCGAACTAGTAGAATGGCATCAAGTGCTGAAAACATCAGAATTTGAAAAGGATTATCAGCAGAGTACTTCTAAATTAAAATTTCTCTTAAAATTAGCTGATTAATAATAGAATAATGCAGTTTCTCACAGTAGTAAATTTTGTTAATTGTTTGGTTGTTTAAATTGGCCAAGTTAAAAAAAAAAACAACACAACAAAACCAATCAACAACAAACCAAGCAGTTAATCTGAAGTCACCCGGAAGCAACATGTTTTGCTACTCTGCTGAATGTGAATGAAGTTTACTTACAGAGAAGAGGATGCTATTTTTGTGGCACTTGAGTAGCCAATTTTCAAGAAATGCCTAATGTTTATTCAGATGGTTCTTTCTTATCTCTTTAGATGACACCCAGCACAAAGATAGCAAGATCATTATAACCTGGATGTGAGACAAACTTGCTTACTTGTATGCAGAAGATTTCACTTTGTTTTAGTGAGATGGTGTGTAGCTTTAGGGTCATGACTTCAGAGTCAAAAGAAAACTACTGACAAGTCACAGGCTGTATAAGCATGAAGTAGCCTACCTCATCATAGTGAATATTATAATTAATAAAATTCATTGTGGAACAGTCTTGGAATAAACATGCTTACTAAATGAGGCTGAAAGACACTGGCTTAACTGTATTGATTTTTTTTTTTTTTCTATCTTTGCAGTTGGTTTTTGTTAAATTATTTTAAAGAGAGGTACACGAAGAAGGAATAACTTCCCTCTAGAATTCTAATTTCCCCATTCTTTTTAAGATATACCATGAAGAAAATAGGAATTGGTTTCTTTAACAATTTTACTTTAGAACAGGGATATTGTACAACCTTTGCTTGTGGAAGCTGTCAAAAGCTACTCACTTTTTTTCTTCCTTCGGAAATGGGGGAAGTTTCATCTCAACAGGCAAGAGCATGCATGGAGCAACAGAAAATATATTTTAATAATTTTGCAAGAGCTGTTGCCAATTTTAAGGTGGTTTTGATGTGGTCATGTTTCATTTTCCACTGTTACAACTGTGTCTTTTTGTAAAATACTGAATTTGTAACTTTTCGTAGTTGATATTTTCCACTTAAAATATATGAAATATACTTTATTGATTATTTTAAGTAGACAAAGAATTTAATGGGGTGGTAATGCTTTACCCTGTTTTTTTAAAATGTTTCCTCTCTAGCTGTACTTATTGCAAATCTTGGATAGGTTTGTACTATCAAAGTATACAGACCTTTTTCCAACCCTGCTGATATTTTTGCACTAGTAAGATGTATATGCTTTAAATGACAGTAAAGTTATATCTGTTATCTCATAATTTTCTGCAAAAAATACATAATTGTCTTAGTACAGATCCGCAAGTGCCTTCATTCTGCTATACGAAATGGAGAGCTTTCAATGATACTTTTTACTTTTTGACAGCAAGTGTTTTTTTTTAACTTAATGACTGGGATATTTAATTTCTGAGTGTGTAGTTACCCTAGTAATGTGTCAGAAGGTCTTTGTTGACAAATTCTTAAGGTCCAAACAAACTGTCATTTTTATTTATTCATTATTTTGTTGAATTGCTCATTTGTAGATTGGGAAGACAGTTTTCTATGCCTAAATCAGATGTGGGAGTTCACTTATGAGTTGTTCTGCATGAGCAGCTAACAGCTGTAGCCATCTTGCAGCTCTAGGCAGAGGAGATCCCAGTTTTGTTTTGTAACTTAACGCCTAGGAACAGAGTGAGAAGGCTAGGGTTGGCCTAGCCGCCTTTTTTTTTTTTTAAAGTAAAATTATTCAAGGTTGACATGTTTAACAACAGTACATGTACACTCTGTAGTCTGTGCTAGTAAACAAAATGACTTAGTGCTATGTGAAGCCAAGAGGCTCTGTGGTGTATTTAAATGCCAAAAGCCAGAGTTAGCTAGCTAATACAACTCCAGATGTCTCCCTTGGAAAAGATGTTAGGACGAGTAACACTGGCTCTCTGTGCCTACAGTTTTATTGCAAGAAATCGCATCTCAAGAGGTATGAAATTACTTGAAGCAAGATAATAATATAGAAAGTTTCCATGTACTGGGATATCAAATTTCTTAAATTTCTTAATTTCTCAAGTTAAAGCATAAAATTTTTCTACGTAAATAATAAAATTCTCAACCCATGACTTGTCAACATGATTGTTCTCTGAGAAAACAGTCTAGAGACAGCTTGAAGATTTCTTAGAAGTAATTCAAGTGCAATTACTGTTTGATTAAGAATAATATCATTGTTTCTTGGAAGCATTAATAATTTATGTCATCTGGAATAAAAGTTTATTGCTTGAATAAAGACTTAAGTTTGGTTTAGTCACTATGTGATAAAACTAAATTACTAAGCAGTAAGCATTTTGCTTTTTTTCTAATGATACAAGACTGAATAAGTAAGGCTGTAGGATAACTGTAACCAAGGATGAAGATGGAGCTTCTCAGGAGAGATAGTGGGCCAGTGTGAGTGAGTTTGGGGCTGACACTATCTGGTGCTGGATAAAATGGAGAAAACCCCTGCTGGCAACTGTGGGTGTCCTCTGCAGATAAAAGATACCGGCAAAGCAGCTTAGCACCACAGGGATAAATCTTAATTTGTCACACCTCCCCCTTTGCAAGTACAGGAGTCAATTGTAAATGAAGAATGATGTATTTTAATGCTGCTTTTTCAAGCAGTATGTACACAGTTATTATCACTGAATTTAGGGGAAAAAAATGCTAGTCCTTTGCACTTAGATCTCTGACACCACTTGATGGTTTAGTTAAAGATGTTTTCCTGGTATTGTCAACTGGTTTTCTCTTTTGTTTTTATGTGAGCTATAATGTAACAAGTGAAGGGAAAATCAAAATATGTTATTGTAACGCACTAGATTTTCTTGCCAATGTTTAGCAATTTTTACTTTATAAAATATTTTATACTGGTTTTAAATGAATTTGCTTAAATGAGGAGCTGCTGAAATCTGATATAATCACCTCCTAGGTTTTCTTTAAAGGGCAATTTCAGTAATTTTTCACATTTGCCAGTTTATCCCTGATATTTAAATATTCCTTCTGATTTCAGTGATACATTGCATGAATCGGGACGGGAACTCTGCTTAGCTAGTATGCAAAATACCACTGAATTAATTAAAATACATAAATCATGAGGTTAAACATGAAAATTATTCTCCATACCACTCCCTAAAATAATTTGTGGAATTCTGAGAAACCAACGGGAGGAAGGAGGAGAACCACAATAAGTACAAAGTACAAGGATAACGTTAAAAAGATTGAAGTTGTCATGGAAACCACTCCAAAACTAGTGTGGCCACAAAAGGCAGCAGCCAGATCAAAGCATAATAAAGATGGACTTGGGTAGTCTTGGGTTGAGCACTGGGCTCTACTGCAGTAGCAGTACTATTTATGAGGAGGAAATCAACACACTTCTATCTACATTTCTATTTCAGTATTTTTTCCATGACATTAAACGTTTCTTAAGTAGAAGAAACTATATAGTGGTAGTTACAGTACATTATGCAGATGGGGAATAATCCTGGCTGATTTTCTACGTCTCTTAAGTAGCTTTTTTTTTTTCCTCCTTTCCAGAAGTTTTTTGCCACAGTCCTGTGTAATTTTTCCACTAGGCCACACCACTTCCTACAGATTCACTTGATCAGGCTGTTCAAACCTGAAATTATAGCATTCTTCTTCCTTAGTTCACATGTTTAAGAATGCCCAAGTTCTACCATTTTTTGATAGCTCTGAGAAGCTGCTTTTGACTTTGACATGGACAATATTTCAGTTACTTAGATATCACCCAGAAAGCCCAGAAAGGTCTGACAAGCCCAGGTACACACAAAAGTATAGCTTTTTATGTGCAAAAATTTTTCTGAATAGCGATGTGCGTGTTTTTCACTTACTTGGCAACCTTGATGATCTATGATTATGACTACTGCTTTGTTGAGAAGAATGAGTCAGACAGGAGAAGATTCTTAATTGATTTGTTTTGCTGCTTGTGAAGCGTGCACTGTAATTGTGTAACACCTCAAAAGGGTTCAGCCATCAAGAAGAAAGGTGATGAACAATTTCCTGTCTTACATCTCAGCTTTGTTTCCCATTGACTGAACAGGAGCTAAAGGACATACTCAACTTTTTTCAGTTGAAAATAGTGTTTAATTTTTAGATGGCTACATACTACATTGCAGGAAGGGAGCTGCACAATTGGGAAGGAAATATTTGCCGGTGATAGCTGAAACAGCTCCCCACAACCAAGGCTGAGGCATCATATTGATCACCTAGAGATGAAAAACTATGAGTTATCTCTGAACTGTAATCCTATTACTGTGGAACAGTGGCTCTGCTCTCCCTCCTGTCCAGGCCTAGGAATATGCAGCTTCTTGGCTGGGTGCCCAGACAGTAAACCTGCCTTTTAATATTCTGCTGGCAGCCTCCTCACAAAGCTTCTGACTCTGGAACTTATATTTGGATATATGATACTGCATAACAATCCAGGAGTGGCAGGGAGGAGTTGCTCATTTCATGTACTCACAGCTCCTAGTTTTGTGTGGAATAGTGGTTCTTTATTTTTTTACAGTTGTACATTTTTGTGCGCTAGGTGTTATTGCTATTTGTGAGGTATTTAGGTTCAGAAAGCGATTTTGAGTTCTAATTGACAAGATCGTGTTTATTCTGTGCAAATTTACAAATCCCCTTTATACTTTGTCTTATACTTTATACTTCATCTTAGAATTAGTTTTTCTGTGTATTTTCTACAAGTGAGACTGTGCCATCCGTTGCATGAACCATGCTGTAATATTCAATTTGCTGTTCCCTTATGCATGCTGCTGCTCTGCAATTTAATGTTTGCTGTATTAACCTTAAATATATAAACCAAACAGAAGTTTTGGTGAAAGAACTGCAGTATATGTGGATTGCTGCATATATTAATAAATAATACCTGTGTCATGCTGCATTAGTCAGATCCTTGGGGAGCAAGTTATTCCAATTCATTTTTCACTGATTATGTATGAATGTTGGGGAAAAAAAATTAAAATGCAAAGAAATAATTTTTTTTCCTCCTTTTATTCCTTGTTTCTGTGTAAGTCAGGATTTAGCCATAACCATTGAATATGCCAGTTTGGATTTCAGCATAGAATTGAAGCTTAGGTCACCCGTCATGGAAGCAGGATCAAATGTATTTAAGCAGAGCATTTGGAATAACTTGAATTGGTAATTGAGAGCTAAAATACAGGGAGAAACTGAAGGGCTACTGATACAAGAAAAATTTTGAAAGCGCAGAACCTCTGTGTAATATGAATAGTTATTTGACTATTTGTTCAAGTACACAAATGCAAAATGACTGTATGCAAATCAAGACTGCATCTTCACATTTTTACTCCTCCTCTGACCTTTGGAGAACGTTACTTGGCAGGAAAAAAACTTCAGCCAAGTCTAGAAAAAACAAACATGCCCACACAGAGCTGTAAATGCTTTTTGTTCATCTTAATACAGAGGGGGTTTTTTTCCACCATACAATACATTGCTACATAAATCTTAAGCATGAACAGAAAAATCCTTTCCTACACAGTTCAAAACAACTTGTTTCTTATGTGTGTCTTACAGCAAGTCACATAAATGAGCATTTATTGTAGACTGCTTTGTGGGATGGAGTGAAATAGCATCTTGTTCAAAAAGAACTTTAATAATCACATTTAAAAGATATAAAGGTTTTCTAAATATTTTTTTTTAATTTTCAAGTGTAACTTGAAGTATACTTCTTACATTGTATCAATCCTCAGAATTGTCCAGTGAAAATAATGCTAATTCAAAAGCTGTCTTCTTTCAAGAACTGGAAATAAGGTCTCTACTAGACCTACAAAATTTTATTATCTCCAGTCAGAAGAAAGGTGAACAGTTGTTCATTATTAAGATGCTCATAAAGATAATCGGGCTGTTTTTGTAATCACTATTGGCTTTTAATGAGATGTTTTAACAGAGCTATCACAAGAAGGAAATATAAGAAACTTATTCAAAGCAGATTTCTAGTTGCTTCAAGCAAAAGGATCAGGGAAAAATCAAATCAGAAAGTATTCTGTCAACAGAAGAAAAATAAAAGTAATATATGCTATAAATTGCAGCAAACTCTCTGGCATGTAACCATGCATGTTAATTATCCATGCCTGCCTCTCTCTTTCTGGCAGGTGAAACTGAATCTGAAAACAGGAACATCTGTTATTGCTACTTGGTGTAGAAGTTTAAAATAGTTTTGTTTAAACAGAATATTACTACAGAATATTACATGCATATTTATGTAAAAATGAATTTCAGAATATTTTTCATTATTTTTAATTATCTTTCTTGTAAGGTGCAATGCAGAATGTATGGCAAGCAAGTTTCAAGAAAAGTAAATTTGTTAAAAATGTGCTTTAGCAACCATTTTTCTGCACGTGTAGAACTACCAAATCTAATTCTGTGTCAGAGACAGAGGGGTGTTTCATCTTTGTGTTTAATTTACTGTACAACTCTAGAGCGAGAAGGTTGGTCTTTCTTCCTACAAAACATGAAACCAAAACAAACGTTGTTTGTGTTAAACAGACCTTTGTCTTTTTATTGTTAGAATGTGTACTGGAAAATGGCTCAGTAGGTTGTTTTCAAGTAATGTTATACAGATGCTTCATCTCTGTTGTTAAACATGGGAGGCCAAATATTGAGGTTTAGAAAATGTGTTGTTTTTTGTTTTGAAAAGAACATTCAGATAAAAATTAAAGTTACATAAATCCTTACCCTCATCATAAGACAGATTAGCTGGGACTATGCTTATAAGTATGGTTTGGTTTTACTGAATGGTATCATACATGTTTAGCTTCAAGTGGTTTTTTTGCTGCTCTGAGAGAATTATTAATGGCTGTGAGAGTAATATTTACTTCTTGGAAATAATCCTTAAGAAATTGTACTTTCTGTCTCATATCAACTTTTGCCTGAGATGAGTATAAAGATATTAAATTACAAAAGTAATTTTGGGACTTGGTTTTGGGATTCTTGATGTTTCCTGTGCAGCTCAGCTTAGTTTGGGGCCAAGATGCACCATGCAGCAGCCACAGCAGCAGAGACACAGGACACCTACACCTACACCTTTTCTTGTGAATCTTTACATGCAATTGGTGAAGTAGATGTTGGTCCTACAATTTCTAATCTATTCAGAGGCAAAAGGTGACCACAAAAGACCACCCTGACAAATTACAGGTTTTATGACAGCTTGAGAAAACATACTTTCATACTTAAAGTTTATTAAATGCCAAGTTATAGGGTTTTTTAAAGCGTAATTTGTGACAGGCTTACAGAAAGTGAATCATTTTGTGATGCTCTTTATATATGTACACACACATGTAGACTGTGTGTACAATATTTGCTTTCTCCCCTGCATATTAAGAAAAATATTGATTTCTCCTTGCCTAGTTTTGCTGGATTAGTTTTGCAGCAATATTCTGAGAATAAGTATTTCAGTTGGTTTCTGAAATTTTTTATGATTTAAGTAACACTTGTCTTAATGGTTTGTAATTTCTCATAAAAGAATATTAAAATGTGAATACTCCTTTTTGCTTTTCAAGCCAAAATCTTACTTGTTCTCCAGCTGACCTTATCACTAGAGCGGTTCTTGTCCCCTGCATATTAAGAGGTAGAGTAATAGAGGCTAGCAGCATTTTCAGTGTGCTCAACTTCAATTAGTAGCCATCTATGGAATTGCTCCTAGACTTCTCAAGCAAAGAGAGTCTAATGCCCAGACAACTTAATGATTTGGCAGCTTTTTGACATAGGAGCTTAAGTACAGCCTCTGGCTGGAGAAGAGTGTAACCTACTGATTACTGGGATAGGACCTGGTTTTCTCCATGATGTCATGAGCAGCTGTGCTGCTGCAGCGTGGGGAGTCTCAGCAGGGCAAGAACGTGCAGTCAGAATGGGGAGGATGGAGGATACACGGAGGATACACAGTACTCCATCCCATGTATTAATACTATTTTGAGAAGAAGCACAGAATTTTGTTTTGGGAATATGAGACAGTAACAACCCTAAGGTGTTGACTGCATGATTCCTTAAAGAATGAGAATAATGTATTTTGGTGTTCCTATATTCCATTGTTTCTTGACCTTGAGAAAAGTTATTAAGCTCTTTTTCTGATAGAATGTGTAGTCATTAATATGCAGATATTCTCTTTTTGCAGAGAAGCAAAATAAATGCAGGAAAGTAGCACAGAAGTGTCAAAACTGGGATTTTTATCAGGGTTTTTATTACTGATGGCAGTTGTGTGGTGACGAAATTCATATATATGTAAACTGTGACTTCTCATTTTTAGGCTCAGAACAAAGAAACTAAAGTACTGGCTGCTGCAAAGGTGATTGACACTAAATCAGAAGAGGAACTTGAAGATTACATGGTTGAGATTGATATTTTAGCATCCTGTGATCATCCTAACATTGTTAAACTCCTAGATGCCTTCTATTATGAAAATAATCTGTGGGTAGGTATTTTTTTCATATTTGAAAGCTTTTACTTGTTTCAAAAAGTTGTTGAAATTGCTTTTTTTTCTTGATTTTATGAGCAGATCATTTGTCAGTCACACTTCAGGGTTGTCACTTGTGATAACTATTCAGTTTCAGACCTAACTTGAAAACTGTGAGTATGACTGTGAATATGTCACTGTAAAATTGAGCTAAAATGGAGTCACTTGGTCCGGCATTAAATATAAAATTTGGAAGTCAGCAGTTCATTTTGGTACATGGAGAGAGTGCTTATTTGTAACAGCAGGACTGTTTTTGTTTTAATTACATTTGCAGAATTTAGAGCAAGATAAAGAATCTGTAGCTGAAAAAATAATGTGCTCAAAAGGTCAGCTTCTAACACATGTATTTTAAATATTGGTGAATTTGTTAGTACTTCCAGGAAAGAGAGTTTAGTAGGACTTGAATGGTAATTAATTTACTTATAGTCTAGATATTTGTACATTGATGTCTAATAGGCATAAATATGACTGCATGTCAGTCTTCTGCTATATCTGTTGTACCAAATAGCTTTTAGGTATAAACCTACTTTTTTTTTTTTCATTTAGGTAGTCCAGTGCAATATTTAGAAGTGTTTTTGGAATTGTACAAAGAATGTTTTTTTGAAACAGTTTATAATTTAAAAAGATACTTAAGTAAAAGAAAATTTCCTTGGAGTCCTACAAATATGCTTTAATTCTTTCAGCATGAAAACAGTGCAAGTGTGATACTGTGGTTCCTGATGTAGATTTATTTTTGTAAGTTTTCTGTAAACTTTCTGTGATCTGAATGCAGAGTAAAATGATACTGTAAAAAACAGTGGAATGGTGAAAAAATTTCTGTGCATAAAGGTCAACATGAAAGCAAGTTATGCTTAAAGGCAGAATATAGAACTGAGTGGGTAGACTTCATTGGCGGAATAAAGATAGACATGGAGTAAATAGTTTGAAAATGAAATTACAGAAAAATAGTTCCGGTGAAATTCAGAGGCATGAAAGTGGCAAAGGCAAAGCTATAATGATGTGGAAAGTAAACATAGTTTAGTGGAAGAAAAAAGGAAGAGAATGGTAGTTAGACATAAAATGCAGGTTTGATTTCCAGTTTTAGAAGCAGGGTTACTGGAGATGACCATCAGGTTGTCAGATCAAACAGCAAAATCTAGAGAAAGAAATTGTTTATTTACAGATTCCCGTGCTTCACTTACTTGGCAGTAGGTATGCAGAAGCATGTAAATGAAATAATGGTTTAAAGGATTTATGAAAAATTGCATTATATAATAGATTTGTTAACACTATTGTTGTGAGGATTAATTTTAATAGTAGTTTGAAGGAACATAAGAGGTGTATATGTAAGTGTTATGGCATAAGGTGTAATTCTAGTTTCCTGTTTTATAGGCAATTATACTCTGATTGTAAAAAGTACTCCAAATTAAGATATTGTTTCCCTGAATATTAAGTGTTAGGATTCTAACACAAAGTACTGATTAGATTGTCAGACTGAAAATAAAAAATTTAAAGTTCAAATTATAAAAGAAAAACACGTAAGGAAGAGCAGGCTGTCAGTCTTGGATGGCCTTCCCACTTTCTTACCTTCCTCATTCCCTTTGTCTGCCCTCTTTTCTCCTTTGTCTGTGTTGTTTCTATTATACATGTCAACCTAGTATGTGCCCCAAAATAGTTGAAGTTTGTTTTTGTTTTGAGAACTGGATATGGATTTTTTCTAGTATTATTACAAGATTCTGGGATAAACACCATGATGTATTGTAGACATCAGTGGAAATTGAGGAATTTACTAGTTTTCTATAACTTCAAAGAGTATTTTCCCATATTTTCACCTTGTCTGAAGCAATAATGGAGATACTATCTGCTACTGGAAAATCACATAACTCTTATACTTGGATTTATAAATCAGAGAGATTATGCTATAGAAGAACAGTTTAATAATTGAGAAAGGGGCTTGCAGGGATTATGTAAATCACATTACAATGATTCAAGTGTACTGTTTTATTATGTTTCATAAGTCTCACTATGTAATTTTATCTTTGGATTAAAATTTTTGTCTGAGGATCTCCAAGCATTTTTCAGACAATTTGCTTGAGCCGCACAGTCCTACTTTTAGCTGAGAAACGGTACCAACATTTTGGAGAGGTTAGTGGAATAATTTGTTAAAGCCAAGTATTCTGAAACTCGTGTCTCCTAATAATGCTTCCTCAATCAGTGCTTCAGTTCAAAAGAAAAATTTAATAATTTGTGTATTTTTTTTTTATATATACAGATCCTGATTGAATTTTGTGCAGGTGGAGCAGTAGATGCAGTAATGTTGGGTAAATAAGTTTTTTCAAATAATAAATAATATTATAACTTATTTATATTTTAAGACTTGTTTCATATGTATATTGCTTTGAAATTCAAATATTTATTAAGTAGTGTTCTGTATATGTTGAATGTTGGGGAGGATAGCCTATATCTATGGACATTTTAACTTCTGTTACATTAACTTTCTCTCATTTTAAAAATATTTATTTTTCAAACCCTATTCTTCTAAGTGAAAGTTATGAGTTGTTTTCATACACTTAAGACTTCTCTGTTTTTATAATCTTTATGAGCCATTTTCAGGATCTCATTCTTCCCCTTCCACCTTCCCTTTTATTTTTGTGATACTTTTTTATATTGCATCTACCTTAAAGTTAGATTTTACCATGCTTGTTCCTTAAGTTAAGTGAATGCTAATACCACTAAGTAAAGGATCTAGCCATTCCCATCTTGATGAACTATACAAAAGAACCAACCTCGAAAATGTCTAGCTTTTTCCCAGTTCAGATAGGTAGGTGTATATAGTTCATAATGAGGACAGATTTGGGTACAAAGGATGGATTTTTTATTGAAAGGAGCAATTTTTTTAAGATAGACGCTTTCCTGGCGTACAATGTTCAGAATCTGTCAGATTGATTTTTTTTTTCTTATACTTCTGTACTGATTGCTATGAACACATACCAACTTAAAATGCAAAAGTGTTATATTTATTTCTGCCTCTTTCTCTTGTAGAGCTTGAAAGACCATTAACAGAGCCACAGATCAAAGTAGTGTGCAGGCAGACACTGGAAGCATTGAACTACTTGCATGAAAATAAGATCATCCACAGAGATCTAAAAGCTGGCAATATTCTTTTCACATTAGATGGAGACATTAAACTAGGTAAGTATGTTGCACGTAGAAGTCTTTCTCAGAACTTTGTGTGGTCTTATTATTGTATTTTCCTTAGGCTGTATATTTATCCGAGTTCAGTATTTATCTGTTTAAATACTAATCTAATAATGAGAGTTTTTTCAGATACAAGTGGCTTGCCACTATGAAGAAAGATGGGTGGGGGAAGCTTGAATAAATGTCCTGACTCTACTTGGCACATCTTTCAGAGTTTACAGTCAACAGAGAGAGGACTCGCCAGTATCTGTACCAAGTTGCCTAAAGTCAGACACAGGTCCTTAGTTACTGTTTATCACTATAATGTTCTTAATTGTACTTATTTTTACTATGGGAATGGCAGGACTTCCCTTTGAAGTTGTTACTTTAGAAAAATAGTACCTGGTAGTGTTGCCTCCTCCATTATTGTGAGAGAAGTAGTAGATTACTCAGCATAGTTTTTTCTGTGCCTTTTAAAATTGTTCATTGCACTGAAATAAAGATAGAACAATCTGGAGGAAAATTACTCCATGCATATTCCTCCATGAAGAACTGTCAAAGGACTATTGTGGTGAATAGCATCCCTTCTTCCAACCAGAAAAAGATAGTGATAGTCTGGATGTACTCTGAAGCTATCATCAGGCCCAGTTGTGTATGAGTTGTCAACGTTTACAACAGCCCTACCAGTGCCATAATTCCACGACAGCACTTCTTTCACTTTTCAAAACCTAGATGAGATGAGTTGTACTTTTTGGATACAAGGTACATGGAAGGTAAAGACAAGGAGAATCAGAAGATCAACACAGTGAACTGGGGCTCTAAATTCCTGTCCTTGCTATAGTTGTTACATTTCAACATAAGCAAGATGTGTCCAAATGCACAAACATGTCTGCTACCTTACTCATACCCATGTCTCTGCAAGGTGTAGTGCATCATCTCTGATAAGAAGTAGAGAATGCACTTTCCTAGACTGATCAGTTAAGTGTATCTGGGATTTTTTTGTATGGATTACTACTTACACATATACTTTCATGTGCCTTTCTCTTCCTCTGCAAAGCGTGGATAACTTGACTATTTCAGCATTTTTGGAAGCCTGACAACTTGGTGATGGATTCAGTCTCCCAAGCCTTATGTATAAATTTAATAGAATCACTATCTTAGTTTCATAGTTTGACTGTTAAATAAATCCCAGATCACAGCAAGAGTCTCATGGTCAGAGAGAGAATAGTATGTTTCCTTTAATTTAATTTGCCTCACATGGCCTGGCTCCTGTTCAATCTGGAACTATTTTAAGGTTTCATCAAGCTTAGCTGATGCACAGAGCTGTGTAGGCTGGCAAGGTACAGTTCACACCATAGGGAGATTTCTTCCACACATGCAGTTAGTGATGTATTCAGATTCGCTAATTAAATTTTTCTTGAAAAATATATACATCAATTTTTAAATGTGTGCAGTATTCTTTGAAAGAGCATTTTGCTCCTTTTAAATTGTTTGTTTTCCTTCTGGTACACAAAGAAATGGATAATTCCTCAGGTTACAGACATGTGAATGGCAAATAAGTTTCCTTCACCGCGTTTTATTTTTATAGGAATTTAAGTTTTATTATTTCAGTATCTGCTGGCTTTCAAGATTTCAGACTTTGCATTTGAGCAAATAATTTTTTTAATCCTTCTAATTTTTTATCACAGAGTAAAATTAGGCTTCTCATGTATTGAGCCCATCAAGTAATTTTGCACAGATTAAAGACAGCAGCATATGGCTGTTTTGTCCATTTGCTCAAGTTTCTAGATCTTCATTGAAAAAGCTGCAGCCATACTAAGCTTGTAGCACTATTTAAATGTCACCCTTTTTTTTTTCTAGGTTAGAGACATAGTGCTTTACAGACAAGTATTACTCGGCCTAAAATGCTAAATAAAGACATAGTTGATTTTTGGTTGTATGTTGCATCAAAAGTGCATGCTTGAGCTTTCAGATATTTGCTATAAAGTGCAAATTCATATGGAAAGAAACTTGTAAACTGAAGATCGCGCTTTATGAGAATTTGAATCCTGAAATTAAAAATCAAATGAGTTGTTGAATTTATGAGACATGAATTTATGTCATGTCTGAGGAGTATAGCCTTCATAGGATAATTAAAAGAGGATAATTTAACCTGTTTATTTCTACTGTAAATACATGCCTTAGCCCACACAGCTTGAGAGTAGTAGTACTTTTTTTAGCAATGGAGAATGTTTATTCAGTATCTTTTATTAGAAATGCTTTAGAACCTTGGCACTCAATTATCAAAACACAAATGTTTTTATCTCACTTTGAAGCTGTAATACCACAGAATATTTGTTCTGGAATATACAAAATTTTAAGACAGTTGTAAAATATAAAAATATAATGTTTTCCACCACTCAGTTAATAGCATTTTACTGTTTTGTTTAAGCGGATTTTGGAGTATCAGCTAAGAACACAAGAACAATACAAAGAAGAGATTCTTTCATTGGTACACCTTATTGGTAAGTACACTGTTTTGCTGACTTTTTAGCATGAAAAAATATCTTTATATTACTTTTGTTGTTAACACTACAAGCCTGATAAAATATCGTGTATGTATACTAAGTGAAAATATATATAGTGCTTACTATAATGCTTCACTGAATGTATTTATTTAGAAACTTTATCACAGCAGATAGGAGTGCCTTTTCTCATCTGTTACTTCATTATTCTCTTTCCAGGATGGCTCCAGAAGTAGTAATGTGTGAGACCTCTAAAGACAGACCTTATGATTACAAGGCTGATATTTGGTCTCTTGGCATTACTTTAATAGAAATGGCTCAAATAGAGCCACCTCATCATGAATTAAATCCAATGCGGGTGCTTCTGAAAATAGCAAAGTCTGATCCTCCTACATTAGCACAGCCTTCAAAATGGTTTGTATTTTATTTACATCTTTCCCATCCCAGTTTTGAGTATGAGGTGGGCCAACTCAAATATGGGGGTCTTTATGGCTTTTAGCTTGAAGTCAGGTACATACTCTATAGATGATTGTACATGTATAAATACATGTCTGTATCTCTCCTTATGCAGATGGGACTATATAGCTCTGTTTAGAAGCTCTATACTGAAATATTTTGTAGATTTTACTTTTAAATATATGCAAAGTAACAGAGGTTCTGAAGACTATCTGAAAAAGAAAATCAGGTGAAAGGAGACTAAAGTATTATATTTAAAAAATACTTAAAAAGACATTATTTGTTTTGTCATTTTATCTTTATGTAATTCAGTTAGTGCTACAGTAGATACGGTAGATTACAAACCCAGAACCAAAAGTAAATTCTTCTATAAATGGAAGAGCACTTCAAAGATTGTTTTTGTGCTACATTTGGCTTCTCATTCATGTACTGACTGTATATCTTTCTAAATCAGTAGCAGTACCTGGAGTTGCAGTGTAGATGCAGTGCAAAAGCAAACTAATGTTTCACTATATACCAGTCTGTTATCAAGACAAAAGAAAAACCTCGTACCTCTTTGCTTTTTGTGTAGGTCATCAGATTTTAAAGATTTTCTGAAGAAATGTTTGGAAAAGAATGTAGATGCAAGATGGAGTGCAACTCAACTTCTACAGGTAGGAAGAAATAATTGGTCAGAACTTCCATTTAAAGGCAAGCGTATTTTGTATTTTTAAAGAGCGTATTAGTTTTTTTCTAAGTATTTAAATATTTTCACATTAAGGGTTCATACATTATCTATTTTTAACATTGTTGCATTGATCCACATTTAGTGAAGTCTGATTGAATAATACCAAGTGCAGATCAAAGTCTTTGTTTATATATTTTGATGTACTGTAACTAATTGCTTCGCGTAAGTATTGAAATTATACTTTAATACTTATAAAGGATGAAGGAGGTATTTACATAAGCAGTCAATTGCTGACAGGTGTTTTAAAAGCTTTAGTGCTCAGCTTTCCTCTCTAATGCTGTCACTGCAGAACAGGCAAACGAGAGTGGATGTGAGTAGGTACATTTGATTCTGTTTAACGTCAGTGCGCATTTACTTTATCCACAATACATCCGGCATATCTTGAATAGGTTTAAGCAGCTGGGCCAAGCAGAGAAAGAAGAACAGACAGTAGAACAGGTAGCTCTTTTCTCTTAAAGAAGAAGGTAGAATTCTGTGTTCTTGTTAGGAAAAATTGTTCTAAAGACAGAATATTTCTAGCTAAAGCTCATTAGAAAATAATTTAAGTGTGGAGCTGAAAAGAAATGAAACCCTCTTCCAGGAAAAATAACCTTTTAAAAACCCTTTCTACTTTTATTCTTTGGGCTGTGAAAAAGGTCAGTATAAATGAATTACTTGTTTTTTTAGCAGGCTTGCTAGACTACTTACATGATATATTTGATTAAATCCTTAGATTTTAAAATTGCATAATAAGATACATTAGGACAGTTATGATTGATGTTAACCATATGTCTTCAAGTTTGAGTGAATGGAATGTGTACTACTTTTAAGTTATGATTTTCTCACTGTGTACAATGAAGTCAGCACTTAATACTGTGCTTATTTTTTATTTTCACAAGCATCCATTTGTCACTGTTACTTCCAATAAGCCGATAAGGGAATTGATTGCAGAAGCTAAGGCTGAAGTAACAGAAGAAGTTGAAGATGGTAAAGATGAGGATGAGGAAGAAGAAACAGAAAATTCTCTGGTCAGTTTAAACCTTACTTTTTAAAATGTGCAGCTAATTTCCATCGTAAATTTTCTATGGTTTCTCAAGTACTGCTTAATTTTTGACTCAAGTCTTTTAAGAAATAACAGCAAAACCTCATTACAAAATAAGTAGTCGGCATTTTCAAAATTAGCATGCTCTTAAACTCCTTAAGAACTAGTAATAAAGAATAGTATCTTCATTTATTTTTACATAGATATGTAGCATAGAATTTAGGAAATCAGATACCAAATTTTATATAAATGGTTTTAAGTCAAAATTCCTGGATGAATGAGCACATATGTATTTGTATTCCATGACACGTTTAAAACATTAAGGAGGGTTGAGACAGTTGAATTTATGAGGTTATTTCTAAAGGCGCTTCAGAATCTTACAACACAAATTGAGTTCCCCAAAGTGCAAAGACATGAAGTGCCATGATATGGTAGTGGGTAGGAATGTAACAAAGCCAAATGTCATGTGCGCAGAAGCACACCTTCATTCCCTTCTTGCCCCTCACAAAGCCGGTCATGTCCCTGTCCACCCTGGCAGAATTCCAAGCATGCATTCTCACTGACTTCCTCCAGGGCTTACCTATCTTTCCTTAGACATCAACCGCTGCCTCCCTCTGCTGAGTAGCTGCTAAGCAATCAGTCCTCCAGAGGGCTGGGTTGAAGTCTACCGTGGGTCTCAGTGTGTGTCTCAAGACACGCAGTAAGGCAGGAGATGAAGTAGATGCATTTATGTTATTTGCTTATGGCAGTTTTAAAAACTGCTTGGAGATCAACACTAAAAATCTTTTAAATCCACTTTTGACTGAAAAGGAATGGTTTTCTGTATTCTTAGGAAAACCTAAAGGGAGGAACTGTGTCATCAAACCCTTGCTAGTCACAATAGCACACCTAGTGTGTTCTGGATGGCAAATCGGAAGCCTGATCTGCGAATTACAGGGTTGTAACAGTAAAAATAGACAGAGAGGTATTGCAGCCACTTTGAAGAGTGAAAGAGCAATTATGGTTAAAATGATACATTATTTATATATTCCTTTGTATGAATCTCTGTAATCTGATAACATTCATTCCTATTTCTGCAGCAGCAATTTCTGCAGCTAGGGAACTGTTTCTGTTCTAGTTTCATATTGCCACTTGGAGCTGCTGCAGGTTTATCACTATATTAATGACATTTCACAGTGATTGAAAAACAAGCCAAAAAAATTTTTTTAAGCACTTTTAACAAAGAATTTGAGGAAAGAGTTTGTTTTTGATGAAATCAGATTAATTTCTTACTATTGCATTTTTTTATCAGTTAAACAGCTTCTTCCTGGCCACAGCTTCTTCCTGGCCAAACTGGCATAAAGATGTGTCTTTCAAGTCCAGCTGTAGTTGGGACTAATAACAACAACAACAAAAAAAAAAGGCAACGTGACTGGAAAAAGACTGTTAAGCATGAGGCAAAGGGCTAACCTTGTTCCCTGTCCTTCAATTACAGTATATTTTAATAAATTATGAGAGATGAAAGAGGGTTCTTGTGAAACTCTCTGCCTATTAATACAATAATTATTGCTATTCAGATATTCTTCAATACAACTGTGCTTTTATTAGGTTAGAAAATTGTTAAATATTTTTCTTCCTTTAATTTTGTAGCAGTTACCTGCAGACAAGCGTGCATCCTCTGACCTTAGCATTGCCAGCTCTGAAGAGGATAAACTCTCACAGAATGCCTCTGTTCTGGAATCTCTTTCTGAGAAAACAGAAAGTAATGCAATTGAAGACAAAGCCAGCACTGTATTTCCAGATGACAAAACAATTGGAGATGAATTTAGGAGAACAGCTGATAACGTCTGTGAGACTACTGCTGGTGATACAACAGTGCAGAATGGTTCTGTGCCAACTAGTGAAGATGAGCAAGGCAAAATACTGTCAGCTGAGAAGACAAGAGAAGGTGTGGAAAGAGGACATGAAGATGCAGAACTCCATAAAGGAGGAGGAGAACTTGATGTTGTAGCAAAATCAGAAATAAAGGATGAGCCCAACCTTAAAATAGAGAAAGAAAATGATGTGGGAAATGAACAGGCAGAAGATAATAAACTGAAAATAGCACCTACAGCCAAAAATAGTCTAGAAACTGAAGAAGCCATTTCTGAGGAAACCAGTGAAAAAGAAGAGAAGGAAAGCAGAACAGTTATTTCAGAAGGTTGGGAAGAAAAGTTCTCTGCAGAAGGCAGTGCAGAGCAAAAGAAAGAGAATGATGAGGAACAGAAAGAGGCAATAGTGGACACCACTGCAGAAACTCTACCCTTGGCTGAGGACAAAGTCTCTGACAAAGAAAAGGAACTAATAAAGCATGGAATTGACAACATGAAGGAGATAGATGGTATTGCTGCAACACAGATCAGTGCTGGGGATAAAATACCTGAGACAGAGGATAAGCCAGTGGAAAGTCATGCTAAGCAGGTTCATGAGATAATCAGCTCTGATGAAATTCTGTCAGAGAGCCAAGAAAAAACAATCAAAGTAGACAAGAAACTTTCAGAAAGTGAAAATGAGGATATTTGTAGTACAAGTGGCATGGAGGAAATGGAGATCAAAGACTCTGGAAAAGATGAGGTAGACCAGAAGGCAGTACAGGCTGAGAATATTACTAAGAAAGTGGTGGATAAACCAACAGATATGGACCAAAATTCAGAAGATCACAGACCTGTGAATATCCAAGAAAACAATATTGAGGTAGACAAGGAACCTTCAACAGTGGCTTCTGATGAAATAATTAAGAACAAGCTCCAAGATACTTCCAATGAACAAACTGATGACTCTGAAGTCACTCCAGTCCCCAGTATTAGTATTAGCACAGAAGACAATTTGACAAAAGTCAAAACAGATAATCAAGATAACACTGAAACTTCACAGCAGCTGGAATCAGAGAATTTGAAGGAAAATGATGCAGATTCTGGCACAGGTTCTACAGCTGATAACAGCAGCATTGATTTGAACTTGTCAATTTCTAGTTTCCTTAGTAAAAACAAAGAGACAGGATCAATATCTTTACAGGTAAGTATAAAAAAAGTCACATGGGAAAAACCTATGGGAATGTGACCTTAAAATTATCTCAAAGTTTGACCTTTGTAACAAAGGGAATTATTGAGTGAGAAACCAGTATGACATAGTGGAATATAATGTTTTGTAGCAACAGATGTATTCTCAATGCATGCTTGGACGGTGTCTGGATTTTGTGCAGTTACACAGCAAAGCTGTAAGCTACAGAGGTGCTAATTACTTTCTTATTTTGTTGCATAATTGTATTTTGGAAATGTAGACTAGCCTATAACAGGAAGTTTAACAGCATTAAAGGTGAAGGTTTGGGAAAGGTTGTAGTTCAAAGCTGTTATGCAAGAAGACTTAGATCAGTGCCTTTCTCTGCACAGAATCCTGTTTAACTGGACACAGGACAAATCTCTTATAAACATCTAGTCTTATATTGAATTCCTGTAATTTCCATCTCCTGTCTCTATTTACATTTAAAAGTTGTATAGCAGACAGTCTGTCTGGTGTGTGTGTTCTGAACACTGTACTCCAGTGGTTGTACTGTACCCATTGCAGTTCTGCCAGTGTGAATGAGCTTAATCAGAGGAAGCTCATTACAGATTATGAACTTTATTTATATCTTATACTAATAGGATTATGGCCATACTAGAATAGTAAATGTGGGACCATGGGTTTGAAGACAAAAGCCAACCCCCTAAAAAATCCCCAAACCAAAATCGTAACTGGTGTAGCTGAGACAAGCAGGACTTCAAGGTGTTTGCAGGTTCCTTGATGCAGCAGAGATGCAGTTTCACCTGGAGTCTTTCCTCTGTTGTGATGAACCAATAGCGATTCTAAAAAGTGAGATTTCTCCTTTTCTGTTGGCAAAGATCACCATGTGATTTTTTACTAATATACATGAATAAATTAAATTAATTTAATTAATTAAACTTGCTTGTTTAACTTATTTCCAAGCCAGAACAAGCTAGGTGAGTAAATTGCTGCTCTGTTGCCATTATGTTTTTCAGAACTAGGAATCTTTTTAGCTGATTGGAAATTATCATCAAAAGCAAATGGTAATTGCAGCTGTCTTCAGCTCGTGAATATTAAACTGCAGCTGTGCTGTTCAGGTTTGATCTAGATAGTTGGAGTTTTTTCTTCTGTCAATTTAGATGATCAATAATTACAGTTTTTCTTTACTGGTTAGAGAAAATTTCAGTACATTAGAGCTTTTCAAGCTCTCTCTTGCTTATCAGGTACCTCTGTAATCAAGAAGAACTCTTTATACAATAGGCCTGCATAGAAATCTTCAAAATAGGTTTTAATATTACAAAAAAAGGACATCTCTTTGCTTAAGGTGCAGAGTAACCTACCTATCCTTCATTCAGGAAACAAGAAGACAGAAGAAAACCTTAAAGAAAACTCGTAAGTTTGTTGTTGATGGAGTAGAAGTGAGTGTAACCACATCAAAAATAGTTACTGAGAATGACTCAAAAAGTGAAGAAATGAGATTCCTACGGTAAGTGTTTTTAAAATTAAAATAAAATTTACAGTTAAAACCTACAATTAATTTTTTTGTCTTTGAATAAAAGAAGGGGGCTAATGATATTTCTATAGTATTAATTTCAGTTATTTTCTTGGAAAGGAATGTAAAGTGTAAGACAATCAATCCAAAACTAGTTTTACTGGATGTAAGTTGCGGTTACTGTTTTTATTTATTTATTTAATTTCCCTTTGATTATTAGACGTCAAGAGTTAAGAGAGCTACGACTTCTTCAGAAGGAGGAGCAGAGAGCCCAACAGCAGCTCAGTAATAAGCTTTTGCAGCAGCGAGAACAGATGTACAGACGTTTTGAACAGGAAATGACAGTAAGTTTCTGAATTTTGAGGTTCTTAAAAATATAAGAATACTACTAGCAGCAATCAGGTGTTTCCTTTCATGATGGCTATAGCTTAGTTTTAATTCTTGTTAATAAATGGCAGTATTTTGAGTTATGAGATGCCCAGTTTGTACTCTAGAATTTGCATGGCTGTCCTATGCTGTGGTACAGCACTTCACTGAACAGGGTCTGGTTTTGTAAATGCCAAATTATTTTTCCAGAGTAAAAAGCGACAATATGATCAAGAAATAGAAAATCTAGAAAAACAGCAGAAGCAAACGATAGAGCGCCTGGAACAGGAGCACACAAATCGCTTACGAGATGAAGCAAAACGCATCAAAGCAGAACAGGAGAAGGAACTGTCCAAATTCCAGAACATGCTGAAGAACAAGAAAAAAGAGGTAAGAGATGATGATAATCCAGGAAGTAAGGAATATGAGGGTAGCATAGGTCTCCCAGAAGCCATGTTAGCCTCATGGGCTGTACTGAGTCCTGGAAGGGTTACTAGTAGTAACTATTATATCTTTTGTTTTATTGCCTAAAGTGAAATACATACAGCAGACAGGAAGATATAGGAATTCACTTAATTAATAAAACATCATCAGATTACTAGACTTTATTTTTCACAGAATCTTTAATAAAGTATGTTTTTCTCTTGTATTGATTTGAGAAAAAGTATTTTCTTAAATACTGTGAATAACGTTTGAGATTTCTATTTTAAACAAATCCAGCTATAGCTACTTAGCAAGTAGCAAATTAGAATTTTGAAGAAAATAATATAGATTTGATTAATACTGAGAAGCATTTTAATTCCAGGGGTATTTCTTTTGTTGTTGATTTTTTTAGATTTTTTTACTGAGCGTGTGCTATTGTAATTTCTTATTCTCTTATGTGAAGTGACAGCAGATACATGGATTTAATTTTTTAACTCAGAAAGCCTGGAGAGAAGTCTTAGTCTTTTACAATTACTTTTATATATGTCATACAGTTAAGGCAAAATTAATTGCCCCTTATATTATTAATTTGCTTACATTACAGTAGGAGAAGGTGATGTGTTTCCACTTGGGTTTTGCATCTCAAAACTGTTTCATTTAATTTTCAGATCAATTGTCTTGTATATAAATGGCTATAGCATTTGCTTTAATAGTTTCTAGACTCACAGGATTAGAAATCTTTACTGTCCATGCTTTTGCATAGAATTTTCCTGTAGTACATAAATGCATAAAACCATGTAAATTGTAGTGAGATGGAACCATGTGCTCCTGTATAAATAACAATTTTTCTTCTTTTGCGGTACCTCTTGCATTTTTGAGTCTCTCTCTATTTACTGGTGATTGGGTTCTCCATGGGAAAGCGGGAAGACTTTTACATATTGCTTTGAGCTAAAAGCAGTTCTTTCATGGAAACAGGAATAGCATGTGGTGATTTGGATTCTGTTCTCTGGTGATGCTTCCACTATTAAACAAGCAGGCATTTGTTCTGGAGTGCGTAGTTTTGTTTTTAAAGCTTAAGAAGGCGATCTGCAGTTGAAGGAAAATGCAGCTGGTGCTCTAAAACAGCCCATGCTATTTTGGAGTGTCCAGTGTTACTTCTTTATAATTCTTAAAAATAAATAGAACACGTGAGCAAATTAACATACTAATAGTCAGTTCCTTTGGCCAGGTTATATTTAGTCTTTCTTCTAATTTAGGCTTCTTCACGTTGGACCAAAACATGTCCTGCTCCAGCATACGTGCCATGAAAAGTTTTTTGAAAACATACTCAGTTATTGGTGGTTTTTGCTTTAAAATTCTCTGCAACTGAAAACTTACAAGCAATTCATTGCTTGTATGTTTATTTTAAAGACATGTCTTGTGTAGACATCATTTATCATTTGAGACACTAGAAATGGCATCTTATGTTTGAGGCATTGTCCAAAATAGCTGATTCTCAGTGCAGGTTATTTTCAACTTCCAATAATTTTTCACATGAGGTTAATGTATTCTGTGGTCCTTTTGCCATAGTGCTTCAAGAAAATACCGCTGGTGGTGGTTTTCTTAACTATTGACTTGTAGCTGCTGCATGGAAACACAAGCAAGAGGCTGCTGTTTGAGAGAGCACTGGGCAGCATTTGCATGCACAAAGAGGCTGAGGCTGGCATATACCCCTGTCTGCACTGCTGGCACACATAAAGCATGTATTGTTTGCTCTCTTTCCACTAAGCTCTTTTCACTGAACTAGCAATCCTGCTCCTGAAGTAATGCATGCTTCCCAGTACCTCTAGTGCTTGACCTGCATGTCCTATGTTCACAGTAATGCTTGCTGTGGAGAAAGTGTTCTTTTCGCCACCTTCTGCATGCTTATATACACTGTAGGTTGTATGTGAAGTGGAGAAAGCACCAAAAGAGCTGAGAAAAGAGCTCATGAAACGCACGAAAGAGGAGCTTGCACAAAGCCAGCATGCTCAGGTAACAGCAGCTTCAAGCTACTAAACATACAAAAGGCAGCAGTATTCACACAGCTTGATGATTTCACTTCTTGTTGTTGTGAGTGAATATGGAACTTAACTCCCACTAACTCTACCAGTGCTCTCTTTCTTCAAGTACTCCCATGTCATGTCCTCTAGAGTACACTGTGTAGAAATGTAGGAGCAGCCATTTCCAGGGTTGTTAAGTGTAATGTGTTGTATGCTGTAATGAAAAAGAATGGTATTTTTCTACAGCAAGTTTATTTAAAGCACTTTCCTGAGTGGTAAGTACCCCATGGGTCCATCGAATTATAAAGGTTACAGTAAGAAATTAGTTTTGAGCAATATAAGCTCGGGAGAGGAAAATCAATATCATGTGTAAGCATGAGGCATCTTGTTCACAGAAGCAAGCAAAATAAAGTTATTTGAATGTCAAAGCGTAGGTGTATGGGAACTTTACATGAAATCATCTGCAATTTCACGCCTTCGGACTTGCTGCTTTTGTATGACCCAGATAGAAAGCTATTGTCTTTGTGATGGCCTCATTTTATACAGAGTGAGTGTGCACCACCATGGAGCGAGTTGGGATTGAGTAACTTAAAGGTTAAATGTTTATGTGAGTGACCTAATAAAAAATAACAGCAACTTTATTCCTTACATGTTTTAATTCAAGAGGGGATTTCCCAGGATAGGATTGGGATAGGATTGCAGTGCTCTCACCGCACCAAGGATACGTGGCTCTGAACTTTTTAAGGAAATAGTTAAAAACCTAAATTTTCATAGTGTTTGTAGTTAGTTTTTTCCCTTTGCTGGTTTCAATTCATTGAAGTAACAGAGGTGAAAGATGCATTTTTAAAGGTGACAAACCCTTACTAGAGTGATAAGTACCAGGCAAGGTGCAGATGTTTGATTTTAGAATATTTAGAACTTCTATCACTTGACTACATTGGTGATTAGCCTTAATGTTTTAAATGTATATTAATTACAGATAATAGATCAAATTTCTACTTCTTTTTAAGAACAGAAATATATTTCATTATATTCTGACATAGGAAGTACATTGTGTCCCACAGGGTGTTGCTCAGGTTATGATTCAGTCTTTTCAGTTGTCTTCATGCACACTTTTCAACGCACAAATGCAGGATGTAAGTCTTAAAATGCAAAACAAAACAAAGTTTTATTTTCTGGATGTGTGTTTTCTCCTCACACGTGCTGATCAATGTTTCTCCTGCAATTATGGACTCTTCATATTAAAAAGATCAAAATGACAGTAGTTATTAACTCTGGAAGAGACACGAAAGTTTCACACAAATACGACAGAATGCTTTTCTCTGGTGTTCACTTGTTCAGCACGTCTGAGAAGCAACGTGTGACTTCTTCTGTGCTTGCAGTGAAACTGCGTATTTCAAAGATAGCTGAGTTTCTGTCAAGACATTCATTGGGCAAAACCAAGTGACAGTTTTATTAAGATGAATTGCCTGCCGCTGTCTGCCTTTTTCACCATCCAACATGTTCTTTAGTAAAGTTTGTGATCTTTTTATGTAATACTCGAGTAGATGTGGGAAGTGGAAAAGTCAGTGTTTTATCTTCTATTGATAGCAAATCTAAAAGTTGTTAAGTTTTACTGTGTAGAGAGAACAGCAATGATATGTAAATGTTTGAGTAAAGCTGAAGTGTAATGACATTTTAACCATGACTGTTCTCCCATTCCCTCTAAATCAAAAATGTTTGGTAAATTAAGCATGTTGTTAACTATATGTCTGCACCCTCAGAATAATAAACTTTTAATTTTTTCATCCTTTTCATCTCAAAAGGGAAGCAGAGCAGTACATATATTTATTTAGGTGCAATTGACTGAACTTACATACAGAGCCCTCCAGTCTTTTCCGTACCCTCAGGGCTGCCCTGTGAAAATTATTCACCAACATAATCCAACTATGGTTTCTGTTACCTGAGTGTAACTCTGCTGTCCCACTGGGTAGGATCAACGCCTCATCTGTTAATAACTTTCTGTGAAGATGAAAAATGTTATTCTCCTGGTTCTAATAAAGATGGAGAGCATTTAAAAACATACTCTATACTTTTGATGGACATTTAATTCCATACATTGCTGACAACTCTTTCACATGTAGCATAGGCTCAGTAATAAAATAAATATACATAACTCAGGAGACTCTTCCAGTACTGGTTTGTACCGGTTTCCCTTCTAATAGACCATCATAAGCATGACTTCTTTGTGTATAACAGCAAGTGCTTCAATTGCCCACCTCGCTCTGACAGGATGCTGTGTCATCCTTTCTTTAGACCTTCATATCTTGGTAGAAACACCTACATTAATTGTTTCCTCTTAAAGGGTGTGCATGCTTGCATGTGTTTTGGTTTGTTGAGTCTTTTGGGTTTTTCTGCTAGTTGCAAAAGAAGGGGAAGGTAACAGTCCGGTGTTGGAATGGGAGAGAGATTCTTACTCCTGCCTGGACTTCGTGATATGATGCAACAGACTGGTACACTGGGTAGTGGAGAGATAAGGGGATATGGGGACTACCTCAGGCAGGTGGCAAATGGCTTTCTTTGCAGGAGCCAGTCTAGTTCTGGTGTGACAGTCTTACAAATCCCCCAGTTTTTGCGGTTCTGCAAAAGCTGTTGGGTGTCTTCACAGGAGGCTCATAGCTCCCAGCTTCAGTATCTTCACATTCATCACAAAATGAACCAGTCAAGATTGAGACACAAATTTGAAACCCAACTGTGTAAATAAATAGGCTTTAATGAATAATCTAGAGCAAAATAACCATACATACTTTTATTTTTCACATCCATGAGTAATTAATCCTTGATATTATGAGATTAACTTTATATCAATTACTTGTCTTGGCTAGCTTTGTACCTGCAGCTTGTTTTGAGGGGAGACAAGATAGAATGAATTGCAGATTGCTGGAGAGTTTGTTGCCTTTGGACTTTTTTTGGAAGGTGTTATTTAAACAAACATACTCTTGTCTACCTCTTCATAGAAAATACAGGAGATGCATAGTTTTATAGTTGAGGTACATTAGCCCAAATTTGCATAGATTTATTTTCATAGATGGCTAATGCTGAGAGAAGCAGGAATTTCATTGAAATGTAACCTGGTTAAAAGAAAGCGATTTAATTTATTTCTATTGGCTTTTCCAGGAGCAGGAATTTGTGCAAAAGCAGCAACAAGAGCTGGATGCCTCTCTGAAGAAAATTATTCAGCAGCAGAAGACAGAACTAGCTACTATTGAACGAGATTGCCTCAACAATAAACAGCAGCTCATGAGAGGTATCCATCAACGTGCTCTCTTTATAAACAGATATTTGTGTTGTATTTTAATAAATATCTAATAGACCCTCTTAAATTTTTGAAGTCAAAGGCCTTCACAACTACTTTAGAACTGTAATGCAAACATTTGCTAAGTGCACTCCTACTCCACTTCTAAGCCTACAATGGCACTTTGTATGATATTGAACTTTCTGAACCAGCTTCCTCTTTTCCCAGCTCGTGAAGCTGCAATCTGGGAGCTGGAAGAGCGGCATCTGCAAGAGAAACACCAGCTTCTCAAACAGCAGCTCAAAGATCAGTACTTCATGCAAAGACACCAGCTGCTTAAGAGACATGAAAAAGTTAGTGCTGACTGTGACACCTTTTCTTGTGTATTATAAATATATAATAATATCAGAAGTATTGTAATATTTGCTTTTGCATCCCACAGATGCTTCATAACTACAGTAGTAGAAGTTCAATTTCACAAAAATTTTTCCTTTTGAGTAGCAAAAACATTTTAAAATACAATTCAGGAGTCTTACTGGTTATATTTATGTGTGTTCATATTCAGACCATCAGGGAATTTCTTTTGGGTTGGGCACAATCCTGAGCTCTGTAGAGTATAGGTGTAAGACCTTCTCTTCCCCACTGATCTCACTAGGGTTGGGTCTGGTTTCTGTGGATAGAAGCTTACTCAGAAAGCATGCTTATTGATGAAATAGGGTGCAAATATGCTAATACAGTAGTTATTCTGTAACATTTCTGTATTGTTAATATTTTAGGAGACGGAACAAATGCAGAGATATAATCAGCGCCTTATTGAGGAGTTAAAGAACAAGCAAACTCAGGAAAGAGCGAGGCTGCCTAAAATCCAGCGAAGTGAAGCCAAGACTCGAATGGCAATGTTTAAGAAGAGTTTAAGAATCAATTCATTAGCCTCTCCAGACCAAGATCGGGAAAAAATTAAGCAGGTAATTAATAAAGACAGTTTCAACAGTATAAATGTTTAATGTGAAATAAATGCAAGGATGTGATAGGGTGCACTCAGCAAGTTCACAGATGATACAGAGCTGGGTTGATGCACTGGATGAGGTCAGAAGAAGTCATCCTGCACCTCTCAATGGTGGGACTCATCTGGAGGGTCAAGTCCAGTCCTGGGCTCCCCAATATACAAGACAGACATTGATTTACTAGTGCAAGTCCTATAAAGGACTTTGAAGATGACAGAGGAACTCATGGGTCTTGTTCTAAGAGGAGTCCTCCATTGCTTGTTCTAGGTGATGCTGCTTTGAGTAAGGTTTCGATTTGCACACACCCCTTCCAACCTCAGCTCTTCTGTGATGCTGTGAAATATTTTTACAAATAATTGATTTTTATGAGCTTTTAAACTAAAACAACAGGAATTTACTTGTTCTTTAAAAGGGAGTGTTGTGTAGAAGTTTAGAGATTTGCTTTCTACTGATGCACAGAAGTCACAAATCCAAGTCCTAAATTTCATGTGGGTACACTGGAAGGAAGGAAATTCTGGAAAATTGAGAATGTGACTGTGTTACTTGGCTTCAGAGGGAGGCAGCTGCAGGAGTCTGTAAGTGAACTGTGCAGCATTTTAAGGGAAAAAAAAGAAATTGAATGAGAGAAAAAACTGTGAGGACATTCCCTTAGTAGGAAATTTTAAAAATGCAATTACTATTTGAATCTTCTTAAAACGCCTTTTTTTCAGTTATACTGTTTGTATTAATGTTCCATACAGCTTTTTGACTGATGTAAAGTGTTTCATCCAGAGGCACAGTATAAACCATCTTTTCATTTTAATTTTAGTTTGCTGTTCAAGAAGAAAAGAGGCAGAAGAACGAGAGACTGGCTCAGCATCAGAAACATGAAAACCAAATGCGGGACCTTCAGCTACAGTGTGAAGCAAACATCAGAGAACTGCATCAGTTACAGGTCAGAAAGAGATGATGTCAAATGGACATTGAGTGGGAAGACTCGGATAAATAGCAGGTGCAGGCAAAGCAGGAACATATTCCTTCAGTTTTACTGATTAGTGTAGGGATTTTTCAACTTGGCTACCAAAGGTCTGCAGCATACAGCATACCCATGTTCACAGATGTACATTAATTAATGAGAAACCATTTTAGAATGCAAAGAGAGCAAGAACCAGAAGCAGACGATCTCTTGCAGAATATCTGTGAAGTTCCCAGAGCTATTTTCTGTCACTGGATTTCCTTTTAACCTAATTTTGATGAGATGTCACTGATCAGGTGAGCAGAGGTGGGCAGCAACAAGCATCACCCACAAGATGTTTGTAGCAATATATGCAGTGAGGTGGGGTTTACAACATGCAGCTGATTTTTGCACTTGAGCTTCTGGAAGGAACTTGGAAGGAATTCTGTTCTTGTGATTAAGGATCTCTGCTTTGCCTTTTCTTTGCACATTTTGCAGAAGTAGCTGCTGTGTAACAGAGGTCAGATCTCCTTTTCTGATCAATGAGCTTTTCCCTGTTTTGGGGACACAAGGCAGTTGTAAAGCATTAAATGATCACCTGCTGATAACTCTCAGTGGAGAGAAATCTTCCAACAACTCGTGAAGCTCGTTCTACTCTGTTCACATACTTAGGTCCTGCCAAAATGGCCTGTGACTATGCCACTAATGCCCTCTGTAAATCCCCAAGCACCGTGGGAGACTTGTGAGAGTTTCTGCTCAAGGAAAAGTGAGCAGATCAGGGCTACTCTGAGCTTCTTCCAGAAAAATTGGCCTGACATGGGTTTGGAGACTGCCGTTGCCAACTGCTCATGGAAATCAAAGATTTGGTGTAGCAAAATACATGCCTTTTAAAATTTTTTCTTGCTGTACTTCAAAAGTCCTCTCAGATATGTGTGTGCTTTACTGTGAGGAACATGAGGCTGATCTCTGGGATAGTTTTCCTTTCTATGGGGCACTTCTGAGTCTGCTTCTGCAAATGTGGTTCTCTCTTCTGTAAGCCCCATTTGTTACTCTTGGCTCCTTGACACCAAGTGGAAATATTTCTTTAAAGAAAAATCTCCTTTTTAATGTAATTGATTTTATTAAATGATAAAAAGTGTCTTTAGAAGGTGAAGTAGAAATCCTGTATGAGCTTGAAAAGCTTTATTAGGCAGTGAAGCACAGTTTTGAGCAGGAGTGTCAGCTGGTGCCACAATGATACTCCACTGTCTGTTTGGATTTTTGAGCGTTTCTTGTCTCAGTTGGATCTGATGGAAAGATCAGCTTTTGTTAATGCAGCCTTGGAACTTACTTTTGTCTTGTAATTCATGTCACTATTTACCAGAATAAGCTAATTAAAAAGAATTAGGACAACATATGTTACTGTACAAATGTTGAGTTGCCTAATCTGAATTAGTTTTACATAAGGATTATCTTTATCTTGTTTTAAGAATGAAAAATGCCATCTACTGGTTGAGCACGAGACTCAGAAGCTAAAGGAGCTGGATGAGGAGCACAGCCAAGAGCTGAAAGAATGGAGGGAGAAATTGAGACCAAGGAAAAAGGTAAATCTGAGTAGTTTATGAATCAGCAAATAATCAAGTCAGATCTAGCAAATACAATGCAGCAAGTGTCACAGAGGAGGAGAATCAAGCTGCTGTATGAAACTGCTGCAATTCAGGGAATGACAAGAGTTTTTGAAAACAGATGTGCAAAGGGCATGTGCAGCAAAAAAGCCTTGGCCTCTTGGTCTGTTCCTTCTTGCAGGGCTTGGGAGCTTATCTGTGTCCAGACCTTGGCTGCATGTAATTATATACTTATATAATTAAGAATATATTTCAGAAGCCAGGAGGTTACTACAAAATAACAGATAGAGGCTGGTGGAGGTTGTGCTTAGTTCTTGGGCTTTACTCTAAAATGTGAAGAGTACTGGGTTTTCACTCAGTTCTGAGAGTATCCTCCAGGCAGATGATGCTCTGGGCTTGCTGTGTCTTGGCTGCCCTGCCATATCATAGTCGCTGGGCAGTGTTCTTTTGGTGATGGTATGTGAAATTACGATGTTCTGTCAGGCAATATCTCACCAGTTTAATACATTTCTTGTACTTTGCCCTGTAATCTTATGACAATCTGCTTTGGGTTTTAGACACTGGAAGAAGAATTTGCCAGAAAACTGCAGGAGCAGGAAGTTTTCTTTAAAATGACTGGAGAATCTGAATGCCTTAACCCTTCCACACAAAGCCGGATTTCCAAATTCTATCCAATCCCCAGCCTTCACTCCACCGGCTCCTAACTCTGGGAGCTGCTGTAGGTATTTTCCTATTTGGAATTCTCCATCCTCATACTCTAACTTGACTTAATCTGCGGCATCCATCAGAGCACCCAGCGCCTCCTGTTTTCAATGGAGACAATCAGTGTCTTGAGCAGTTTCTTGACTTCTCCAGTAGGAGAGAAGAAAGAAGGTGTTGGTGTAGAATGGGAATCTCTTGTCCTTCCAATGTTTCAAGAATATGCGGGAAGTCTCCAAAAGCACATTCTCTTCAGTTTTGACTTAAAGCCTAAAATATTAATGACACTCTTTCTAATCACAAAAACATGATTTGTCATGTGAACATTGAAACAGTTGGAATATTGGTTCTGCCACTGTGTTCTTAAGTGTCTGATTTCTCCACGAGAGAATTCCACAACTGAAACTGCCATGAGAGGTTTAAAATCTCATCATGTTGAGCAGTGTCTTCATAGCAAGGACTGAAACTAATTACTCAGAACGTGTTAATAATTAGAAAAATAGACTCTTACATTTAAACATGGTTGGTAAAAGCAGAAGCATTTGCAACTTCTTTCAGAAGAAACCTCTGGCATAAATTAAACTGAGCTGATCTCCATGACACATTTTGTCCATTAGTTCCATAATGAGACGGGGTGCTAGTTTAATTAAGACAGTGCCTGAAACACATAGATATGCTAATCCTGGTGTCAGGACAGTGTTTTGTCTTTTTAAAAACCAACACTCCTTTGCATTGTTGTTACTGTACGAAACAGAAGATTTCTTGCTGCTACTGCCATTTTTGTTGAAAATCCTCACCCTGAAGTATTTTGCACTAAAATATGTAAAGGTGAAAAAAAAATGCTAACTTTAAAATGCACAGTTTATTATTTCCTTAGCTCTCACAGATGGTTACTTCTACTACAGGAGAAGCTGTAGAATGTATTTTGTAGTGAGCGGCGTGTAAAGCGCAGGGCCTGGGGCTGCTCCTGCCGTGGGTAGAGCCATTTCTCTTTCCTTACCAAAGCCTGTCCATTGGAGCTCCATCAGGAGAGTGGAGGTGGGTGGCTGTATTTGTAAATAACCATGGCTAAACTCAGAATGGATGCAACGTGTTACATTTGATTTTTTTTAAATTTTATTTTACTCATTTTATAGAAGAACTTAAGTTAAATATATAGACAAACTGCTTTTTGAAGCTGGCTTTTTTGCTTTTGTGTTGCCACCTACTAACATGGGCAGTTTTTGTTTTTCAAGTTCGTAGATGTACCATAAGTTATTTACTGACTGATCTGCGGTGGAAAATACCAGAACTGTTTCTCATGTAGCTGGTAGGGAAATACAGCTGGATCAGGTCACTTTAAGGCACTCCTCTTTGGGAGCTAGAATTTGGGTCATACCAAGACAGTGTTACCAGCTGGGCTTTGGTGTGTGGGGGTTCGGTCTGTAACATAGGATTTGCTTTCTTTGGTTGTGTTTGAGTTCAGTGTGTGAGTTACGGACGTGCCGCTGTGTTCATTTCATGGGAACAGTGTTGATGCATGGGAATGAACTCCTAAATTAACATAGGACATTAATCACACGGTTTGAAATTTTGGATACTGAATTCGATACCTTCTCAATGAAGACACTTGATTTACAGCAGAGTTTAAAAAAATAATTGGAAAATGCATGTTTTAATTTAAATTTTGTAACTTTTTGATAGCATATTTACTTTAATAGGTAGCCTTAATTTCTGGCATTTTATTATATAAATGTGTATTGTGTACTGTTGTAAATTCACATACCATATCTGTAGAATGTTATCTGTTGCTGAATGCAAAGTTCTTTGAATTGGTTTTTCAGAAGGATGAAAATGTCTTTGAAAGCCTTTTACTTTTTAAGATCCACCATAAATTCACTGTTACTCATTATTATTAAATAATCTTCATCTCCGTATTTAACAGAATTTGCCGTTCTGTGTGACAGAGGCTGAGTGCTTTCCTTGGGGAGCAAACAGGGCAGGCAGATCTCCTGCTGGATTTTCTCTACCTTCATCCTCTTTAAATCCTGGGAGGGAAATGCTCATCTTCTGCTTGTAATTATAGCAGTTTCTCTGATAAGCTGCTAATGTTTACTGGCATCCTGTTTTCCTCCATCTGAAATCTTCCATTTGAAGATCCTTTCCACACAGTCCCCTGCACTCTGATCTCACTGGAGATTGAACCTGAGTTCTGGGATGGAAGGAGAGATGGAATGGAGCCATCAAAGCCTTACTGGGTGCTCAGTGAGGTCTCCGGGTGTGCAAACGTTCAGCAGTTCCAGCCTTACAAACTGTTGAGAATCACTATCAAGGGTAAAAAGATGTTTTTTCTGGGGGACAACAGGAGCTAGCAGAGGCTCTTACACATTTAGACTCATAAAATTAGGTTTAAGTGTTGCAGAACATGGAAGAGGTGTTAACAATGTTACATCAGTGTCAGAAAACTCAGATCAAATTAATTTAGTCTCACATAGGACTGGAAGAGATGTCCTGAGCTACAAAATCTAATCTCTCTACAATTTTTACCTTTAATAAGTGTAAGCTCCATCTTACTCTTTAATAAGTGAGAAGTTCCATCTCAGAGGTAGTTGGGTGCATTTGCCCCAGCCAAAACAAGACTTTCTTACAAGCCTTTGATAGATCTCATTTTCCCCATGTGCCCTTCAAAAGGTGACCACAAACCAGGATTTGCTCAGCTTTGTGTTTTACTGCACCCTAAATAGGTCCCCAGAGAACTGAACACAGACACTAACCAGCCCCAAGCACGGTGCAGCACCTTGTTGTGTGCTCGTTCTCACACAGCCCCTGCCTGCAGCCGTGTGGCCTCTGCCAGGGTCAGACCTCACCACTTGTCCTCCTGAGCTCTGGAAGCAGCTCTCACTCCTGCTGAGACAACTTTCCTGGGACAGGGCCCTGTATCGACAGGAGCTGGTGGTTTCCATCCCAACAGCCATTTCCAGGGCCCTGTGGTTCTCTGCCAAGGTAGTGCTGATCTTTGCTCACTCAGTCTCAGGTCTCACTGCCGCTTTCTGGGTGAGGTTCTGCATCAGGAGTGAATTCTGGACATTCCCAGCGTGGGGGTGTCTGGGATGGGGAGATACCAGCCCCTGTGCCTCAGTCCCTGGCCTCCTGAAGACCAAGGGAAGTTGGGTCTCTATTTTGAAGGGGAAATTTTTTTCCCATGATTCCTATGTAATGAGTACTGAGCTGCATCCTTGTTTCCAGACAATGTTTTAAAGTCATACCCTTTTAAAACTGCATTAATGAGTATTCAATATCTAATCAATCACCTGGTTGAAAAAGTGACACTCCGGTCACAGAGGACTTTCTGTGTTCCAGCTCTGTGCTGCTGAATTTTTTGTCCTAATATCTAGGAAATTTGGTACCTTATCTGAGCCGGAGCCAAGCAGAGCTTGCATCACAGCACACTTTGATGATGCAGTATCACATAGGAAGTTTAAGCTGATTCTCCATCTGATGAGGCAGTAACTGTGTTGCAAGTGTTTCCAGGATGCTTTGGCATAGAAAAGATTTGGATATGTTTCTTTTCTTAAACTGAGGTGCTGAAATCCCCTTTTGGGGGGCCTGGTTGTCAGAGCTGCTGGGTCACTGCAGCTCCTCAGCCCTGAGAAACTCATCTTTGCTGAAAACCAGGGAGCAAACTTAAATGTGTAGACAAGCTCAGAGCTAGGAGTGCTCCCAATGAAGTGCTGCTTTTTGGTGAATATGCCATAGGGAGATGAAGCGAGTTCTTGAGGACAGTGACAATGGGGTGAGTGGAGAAAAGGGCAGGCAGGAGCACTGAGGAGCACTCGGTAACTTCTGCTTTTATGTCAGGATTTGGAACTGCTCATTAGATATCATTCTTTGTACTTTGGGATCTCAGAAAGTTCCTTGCATTGAGGTGTCCACACACATTTCCTATTCCCTGGTGACTTCACCATTTTCACAGCAGATCCAAACAAGATCTGGGAGAATTGACCTTCCTTCAGTAGCAAGTGGGGCCAGGATGTTTCTCAGTCTTACAAAAGATGAAAACAGATAAAGGCAAGAAGACTACCAAGGAAACTTGAGTGTTTTTCCACACTGTCTGCAGAGCTTTCAGGTGTTCTCCATCCCGTCTCTCACCTCAGTCCTCACTTCATTCCTGTAGCTGCTTCTGGCATTGGGTGCTCAGTGGTGTTAAAGACAAGAATCTCTTCTCTAAGAGTGTGCTCAAACAAAGCTTCTGTGTAGGGCTCACCTGCTTCTACCTTGCTGACAGCAGGAGTCACTAAGCCCAAAGATGCTCTGATTTTCCAACATCTCCACAGTTATCAAGCGAGGTGGGAAAGCCTTTCTTAGAAGGATTGATCTGAAAATGGTAGGGCCTTGAGTGACTTGTGTCATGCTGAGTTTTCACACCCCTGTTTGCTGTAGGAGGGCTGAGCAGAGCGCTGCTCTGGGGTAAAGCAAATGCATGTGAGGCATCTCCATCCTCATGTGTCCCAGCAGTTTTGTTGAATGTTCTGTGTTAACTGCAAACCACATGATTTTTTGCCTTACAGAAAGCAACCTAAATGGAGGAATGAGTAATTGGCTGAGGGGGAGGGTCTGTATGTGCAGGCCACAGAAATGAACTTGCAGTAGCAACCAACTTGGGATTTTTTGGTCTTGTTTTTAAAAGTAATTAGATTTCATGGCTTTCTGTAGAATATTGTAATAATTCTGCTGTAAATACAATAAAATCACAGTTTGCTGAGATGGCTTCTGTTTTGTTCATGGAAAATTTCCATGAAATACAAGTGATCTGCGAGTGAATGGGACCATTGAGAATTTTTTAAGTACTGAGTGTGAGAACTACTTCTGTTGTGCAGCCTGTGGGTCCCCACCCAAACGGCCCAGGGCAGGAGTGCAGATTTAGCTCATGGCAAGAGGGACTCTGTTTTCATCCCTGCCTTGCCCTTTCCCTGGGAATTCTGCTGGGGGATGCAGGAGATCCAGTTTCAGCTCTCCCGGTGCATAGGTCCTCCCACTGCCAGCTGCCCTTCCCACTTGGTGACAGAGGAACAATGTTGGTTGGCAGTGGGGGCCCCCTGAGCACTGTGATAAGTGCCACAGGCCCAGGTTAGGAACCAAATGTGGGGCTGCAGAGTGTGACAGTCCTTAGGATTTCTTGGGGGATTCAACACACGAGCTTTGTTGTAGTTGTTTTAAAGGGAGCATTAAAAGGAAACATTTCACCTCAGCAGAGCCAGGTGCAAGGGGGTATGAATCCCAGAAGGATCTGTAGTGTACACTGGAAGGTGCTATGGGCTGAGCCTGATCTGGCCTTTGCTCAAAATGCACCTAGGCCACAGTGTGAGAACACCAACACTGGTCATTACTGATGCTGGAAATAAAGACAGGCCCTGGGTGCTTAAATCTGGATTGAAAAAAAGCAATTAAAACAAGTTGTTTTTGCTGTAAAAGCTAAGCACTAACCTGCACTGAAACATAAGTAGAACTGTCAGGGGGTGGGACCAAGTGGCCCCAGAATAACATACAGCTGATGTGGCTTCATGTGTGTGCTGTCCCTGTGCGCGGGGCTGCCCTGGCTGCATGCCAGCCTCTGCCAGGCAATCCCTGCTTCTCCCCCACCCTGTGGCTTCCTCCTCTCTCACTATACACTAAAATACTGAACCTCTACAAGTAAGGCCGTGCTGCAAGGCTAACTGGTGGCTGTGGCACCCTGGGGCAATGGGCAGAGGATCCTGGCAACAGGTGAGCAGTAGCTCAGTGCCTGCTTGGGCCACAGCCCAGAGATGAGAACCAAACCATCTGCTGCCAAAACCCTGTCACACAGCAGCTGCCGTTGATGGCAGCTGATGAGGCAAATCTGGGGTGAAAAAACCCACACTTTAATTGGGCAATTTACATTTTTTAATTTTTTTTCTCCAATGTTTAAAACCAGAAAAAAATTATAAAAATATTTTTAAAAAGATCAATGAATTACATTTAAAAGTGCTTCAGTTTGATCCCTGCACCTGTTGTGTCTCGCAGTGAACAGGCAGTGCAAAGCATGTTCTGACACAGGCTCCCGGCCGTGCACAGGCTGCACCCCCAGCTCAGCCCTGCGGCACCAGTTTGGCCAAGGAGCTGGGCTGGGGCTCGGGGTTAATGCGCCGGAGCACCGCCAGGCTGCTACGCTGGGAGGCCACTGCTTGCCGAAGCAAGTCCTGGGCCAGCATGACGGCAGCTGCTTAGCCAAGGGGTCTGACAGCTCTAGAGCGGGCACTGGTGCAGGCGTCAGCGCCGCCTCGCTGCTGGGTGGCGAAGGCTGAGCCCAGCCCTCAGTCCCTCTGCAGCAGCCGGACTCAGCGTCTCCTGCGGGTCACCATTTGGGGTAGTTCAGAGCAGCCTGCCCCTTCCCAGAGACCATGCAGCCACAGCCCCACTCAGTGCTTCACCTTGTGCCCGTAGCCAGCACAGGGAAAGCTCAGTGCAGGGAACAAACACGGGGATTGTTACACGGCCTTTTGTCTCTGGGGCTCTGAAGTCATGTATCTTGCAATGGGGCGGGGGAGGGGCATAGGAAGACTCTGAAAAGTGATGCATCTTGGGGGGACTTTGAAAAGTGCTGTCTCTTTTGAGGGGGAGGGGGGGCGAGGGGGACGGGCAATTACTTTTGTTTTTTTCTCTACATTGAAACAAGTTTTTACTGAGCTGGGAGTAAGACAAGATGCCTGGACGGGGTGAGATAGGAAGCCCTTGTCAACTTGAAGACATAAAGCCTGGGAACTCCAGGGAGCTAAGCCAAATATCAGCAACGGGAGCAAATACCCACACCAGGGCCCTGCTGGGCACGTAGAAAAGACATTAAAATCTCAGCTGTGACACTGAACTATCAAGTCTAAAGGGTGAGCGGAGAGCAGGGATAGTTTAGAATTAAGGCAGTGAAGATTCAGGTTCAGTCCTTCTGGGCTGCCAGGAAAGCAGAACTGAGCTGGCTCTTTCCTTAAACCCCAACACTTCTCCTTTTTCTTCTGCCAACATACACTTGTTCGCCTGAGGACAAGAGAGTCAAAAGAAGGGTTAATTGAAAACTTCATGCCAGGGGAGTAAGAAACAGAAAAAACAAAACAAAGAAATAAAAATGTGCTGTTACGGGTTCTCCATCAGTTCCCAGAGATGGGCTGGTGCCTGGGAAAGCTCCCACTCCCTGACAAGCAAACCCTGCTCTCCTGGGGATGGCAGATGTTCCTCACCTTTCTCTCCTTTCTCGCCTTTTGGACCTCTCTGCCCGTGGCGTCCTGGTGGCCCCATCGGTCCAGGGTCACCTGAAGGAAGGAGGAGACCAAGTTTGCCTGTGCCAGTGACTGGCCCAGGAACAGGAATAGGCCAGAGTAAAGAAGACCAACTCGGGTTGATGCTTAGGCAGAGACCATGAAGGTGCCACCTCCCCTGTGCAGAGACTGTGACCTTCAGCAGCCTTGAGCTGTCTGTCTCTGACAATGCAGGGCTGCTTCCTGTGCGTTACAGGGCTTGAGAGAGACACATGAGCCAGTCCTACCTTTGGGACCAGGATAACCTCTCTCCCCCTTTTCACCGGGTGGCCCCTGGATGGCACCATATGCTGGAAAGGGAAACAAAGGAGAGGCTGAGTGAGAGGGACAAACCACTTGCAAAAGGCTCTGTGTTGACTTAGAGAAGCAGTGAGTTGTGCTGGGAGGACATTTGTCTAGGTGAGACGAGATTAGACTGAGTGGGAGCAGGCTTTTCAAAAGTTTGGGCCCAGCAAAGCCACAGTGACCAAATGTGATCTGATTTCACCAGCACTTTTCTGCCTGCCTCTCTGTGTCCTGTCATCAGGTCTGGAGCTGACCCAGGCTCAGGAGCTGACCCCTTGTTCAAAACCAAGTGAGCAGATGTCTCATGTTGCTCTATGTGCACCAGCACAGCTATGATAAAATGGGCCACTGAGACTGCAAGCACAGTGGCCTTCAGGGAGTGAGATGACTTTCCCAGAAGTACTAGGAAAGCTTCATGTCCTTCCCAGTGTTAAGACTGCAGCTCCCCAGCAAGTAAGGAAAGAGATAGACCATCTGTCTCCAGCTTTTGTATCTTGACTGTATTTTTGGATAATGCAAAGTTCAAGAAAAGAGTCTGTGAAAAGCTGAAAAGATCTCATTCATGAGCCAGAAACAAGAAGTCAATTTGTCACTTACTTCTAAAGAAGTCCATGAGATCTGCGGTGACATTGCCGTAGGCTGCAAAGACCCTGCTGACACCAGGGGGACCAGGAGGGCCTGGGGGACCTGCAGGTCCCTGTGCAGTGTAAGACATCAGGTCCTGGAGAATACCTTGGCCTGAGGAATTGAAGATGTCATTTGAAAGTAGATCTCAAAAACTGCAGCTGGATGCTGAGACAGGAAGGTGTAAAGGAGAGCTCTGGGCAGCAGGAAGGATGAGGGAAGTGAACACCAGGCACAGGGGTTAGGAGCTGTGGGCTGGGACAGGGAGGGGCAGGACAAGCAGGTGTTGTACTCACTCTGTAGGCTCTCTGACACACGGAGTGCCAGCTCATTGTAATCCAGGGAACCACTGAAAGAGCTGCTGTAGGATCTACTTGAACCAGCTGATCTCCTGTGTGATTCCTCCTCTGTCAACAACCCATCAAAAGACCCATCACTGCCCATGGAGGCACCATAGTCCGGGTGTGTGTAGGGAAGAGCAACGTAAGATGACATGCTGCTTATGGAGCTGCTGTATGAGCTGCCTGTGCCCAGTGATCCCCCATGGGATCCCTCAGCACCAACAGATCCTCCATGCAACCGCTCAGAAGTCCGTAACCCAGCCACCAAGCCACTATCTCCTTTGGGTCCTGGTGGTCCTCGTGGCCCAGGGGGGCCAGGTGGCCCTGAGATATAGCTTCGAACTTCATCACCTGCAAAACACAAGAGACAGAACTTCAGAAACACTGAGGGACCAGGGCTTGTGCTACTACCTGAACAAAAACGGGAGAGTGAAATTCTGTCCCACCAATCATCAGACTAATCCTCATCCAGTGCCATTTCTCAGGCAGCAGGTATGTTGACCTTGATCTCTACAGATAGCACGATGTTCTCCTCCTTCCCATCTCTCCTACAGTTTTGAGAGTCCAATCTTGGAAATATGCCCAGTGATTTTGCAGAAGAGTGTACTCCTCTCGGTTAAATTTCAGCACCTCATCCCAAATGGCTGATCTACAACCAGTCTCCTACAAGTGAGGGAACCCCCATGTTTTTGAAAAGCTGTCCTAGATGAGTGGTCAGCATGAGGTCTCACACCAGTGATGCTGCACAGCTGGCTCAGTGCTGCCCTCCAACCCCTACAGCAAAGAAAATGCTTTTCAGTCAGACTGAGAGGTGACAAGACTATGGGGCACAGTCCTGCATAGACCTGACTGCAGAGATGTGTTGCTGTAGAGAATTCAGAGAAGGCTTCTACAGCACTGCCTCAGCTGTGGCAGAGCTCCGGGTGTGTGTAGGGAAGATGGATGGCACCCCCTTACTCTTCAGGTACTGGATCAGCTCACTCCTGAACTCGTCACTGTGGGTGATGTCAGCATAAGACAGGAGTCCAGTTCCTGAGAAGCCTGGTGGTCCAGGAGGGCCTGGAGGGCCAGGTGGACCCCGGGCTCCAGAGAAGGAAGAGTATCCCACACCTGGAGAGAGATAGGAAGAGTTATTTTCTGACATTGAGAGGACAAGGAAGTTGCACATCTGGGAATCTTGAAAGATTAAAGGCTCCAACCTCAACTTCCGTCCTTGCAGGCTAATGAGGTTTTTTTAGCATGACCTTGTTCTCAGTGAGCAGTCACAGCCCTTCCCTTGATAAGCTAAATCTCAGCCTCAGACACCCCCCCCCCCCCCC